>JAIPMN010040671.1:0-16664 GCA_020650975.1 Apostichopus californicus
ACACCTATTAACTATGAGTCTTAATGATTTGGTGGAGATACAGAAGTCATTTTGGGCAACAGAGGTCGAACACATTCAATCTTGTAGGAATGGTATCTTGATAAAACAAAACCTGAAGTTCTTTTGTATTTGGCATGCAGGATGCCTGATTTTTCTTTAATTTGTTTTGTTGCAGGTACACAGGAAATGATGGTTTCCTCCAATGAAGTAGCAACAGAAGTGAAAGCGAGTAGGTCTATTTAAAGTTAATTTAAACAAGAACACCATAACAGTGTTGTATCATGATTTTATGTTTTGACAAAAAATTACTACAAAGAAACCTATTGAGTGAAGTAGGGATGGAATTCTTTTCAAATCTGGATCTTAAATGACATGAAGTCATGTGTGTGACATTGCTTGTAAACATGATAAGTGAAAGATGCAAGGTTTGGCCATTGTCTTACTTGGTAGATAGATTTCCCATGTTGAGTACATGAACCCTATGATATGACAATTTCTAGTGAACACTATGAATTGGTAATGCAATATTGAGAGCAGATCATTCTCAGTATGGATTACTCATATTGTTTCTGGTGGTCACCCAACATGTATGAATTTATACTGTTAGAAGCAGTGTACATACCCACTGCAGGTTTACAACCTTTGTTGACCACCTATGACATTTGACCTCTACCAAAACAATAACAATCTTATAATCACCATGAGGGAGAAACATGGTTTAGCAAGGCAAATTGATTTAATTACAGGTCAATTTAGAAAATGTGAAAGACATGTATCACAGAGGAAAGTCACAAGTTTGCATACCTGACAAAGCTTGAAAAATCAATTCTTGTACCAGGCTCTAAACATAAATGTGTATACATTTCAACTGTTAACAAAACTGCTAAATGCACATAGAATATGGATTCTGGTTGAAGATTTATAGTCCCTTTAAAAGTCAGGCTTATGTAATCAGAAACAGGTACACAAGGGTTAAAAAAGTTGATTTGGATTAAACTCATGGTATCATTCTGTGCCTTTTCTAAAAGCAAGGAATAACAGCACCATCTGCCATGAGGAAATCTCTGCCCTTGTCAAAAGCTGTTCAAAACTGTTTACCTTTCCAATTAACGTTGATCACTCCTTGACAGTTTAAAGTTTAACCCAGGGTATTACAGCCTATCAATTGCCTTGTTTGACCAGTACAACTATTTAAAAACTTTCCATGCCAGACATCATTGATGGTGGTCAGCAAACAATGACAGCTTTGTTGACTAAGGGAAGCTTTGGTAAACAGTGTTGCAGAGGTGCTAGACAACAAGTGGGGTATAATAAAAGTGAACCACAGTTTTTCTACAAAACTGTGGTAGTGGGGTACCAGGTTTGGCAAGGGGAGTAATTTCGTAATGTGCTTTCTTATTTTTTTTCTCAGTATTTTCCAACCTTCATATGAGCCTCATAGAAGAAAAAGAGGTTACTGTTCGGAGAGAACACATTCTGAATGATGTGCTTGCTGCATACGATGAGGATGAAAGCTTGCCTCTTCATCGGCTAAAGGTTAAATTCGCAGGTGAAAGTGGTGATGACTTTGGGGGGTTAACAAAGGAAATGTTGACTCTCTTCTGGAATGAAGTCACCAAACAATTTTTCCAGGGTCAGAATGTGACTGTTCCCAGCATCCCACTTTACCGGATCAGAAAGGAAGGAATTAACTATCGGAAGGATTTTGGCTCACACTGCTGCCTTAACTGAGACTCTCCCTTGCCAACTTGCTAGATCTGCAATAATTGCCATTGTTTTTGAAGGAGATGTCAATTATGAATACCTCCTCAAGGATTTCCTGCTCTTTGTGAGCCCCTTTGAAAGGCAGTTGCTGAAGCAAGCCTTGGATGAATCTGTGGAATTGACAGTTTCACAAAAAGAAAGACTTGCAACATTTTTTTCTGTTAATGGTCTCCTAGAATTGCCAAAGAAAGAAGAGATTAGAGATCAGATCTTGACGATTGCTGAAGAAATCCTAGTAAAGACACCATCTAGGTTCTACTCTCTTATGAAGCAGGGTTTACCACCTACACATAATGAAATGTTTTGGAGACAACTGACATTAGATCACATAAATCATATCATGGATCTTCAGCAGCCAACAAGTGGGAAAGTTGTTTCTACTCTGAAAACTGACGAAAACCTGCGTCCCGAGGAAGAACGGGTATTTTACTACTTGCAAGAGTTCATTCGTGGTTTGAGCCATGATGACCTCTTAAACTTCTTGCTTTTTGTTACTGCCTCTGTAAATCTTCCAGTTGAAGGCATAACTGTATCCTATGTTGGGACGTTTGGTGCATTGAGGAGACCTGTGGCACATACCTGCTCGAATCTCTTAGAATTAAGTACAAGTTACTATAGTTTTCAAGAATTTAAGCGGGAGATGGTTGCTTATCTCTCAGACTTTCACTCATATCAGTACTCCATCCAGTAGTGCAAGATACTTTATTACTAGTGTTGTTTAGTTGAAGTTATTTAGGCCCATATTATCACATGGGTGGTCCTAATGCTGGGTGGACATTAGCAAGTTGCTCATTTTAAAATTTGCAGTTTCAATATTGTTAATTTTTCATTATGGTATTAATTTTTTCATAAAGAATTCTGAAATGGAATTTCTTAAACATTGCAGCAAAAATACCTGTCTTTTGAGTTCTCATAGTGATTCTGTGGAAATTACATGTATCATATTATTATGTAATCTCAAGTGAAGATTTAATCGCCAGAAACGACAGTATCATCAGTTTAATGTACATAGTGATGTTTACTTGATTCTGATATATTTTTTTTACATATCATATCACCTTCACTATACTGCCTTGATACTTATATATGCCTTGATAAGTTGAGAACATTTTAAACTTAAGAATGGTATAGTGCTTAAACAACAAGTAACAATAGCAACTGTTTATAACATATTTGGTGTTAGATGTTGTTTCATTCTAAGCTCCTCCCTAACACCCTCGCTAGCATAGGCTGGGATCGTAATCGACCAAGAAGACCATGTATGTAAAGTGCATCTAGAGTAACATCAAATGTAAGCAAGTTCTCTTCAATGTAGTTGGTCACATTGCTTTTGCAGTACATTCTAAATTTGGAGCATCTTACATAAGGATGTGTCATTAGTAAATGTAGTTCAATTGGCAAACTTATATAGGATTTCCCAAACCTTGCACTTATGTGGCCAATTTCTCCTTTTTTTATTCCTTGCTGAAGGTGGAAGGAATCTATAGGATTGTGTGTGTGTGTCTGTGCGTGTGACATATAAGCTTGAAAACATCAGATATCTCAGAAGCTAAAAGTTAGTTGGACTTCATATTTGGTCTATAGGTATTAAGTAGATGATCCCTATTGTTTTTCACTGTGGTCAAAGGTGGTTTGAGGTCAATGGAGGTCTAAGTGTGGAAACCTTGTAAACACTATCATTTCAAGAATTTAAAGTTGGCTGTACTTTAAACATGGTGTATTGATAGCCATTGGCAAGTAGACGAGCTCTGTCAATTTTCATGTAGGTCTGAAAACTTTGTAAACACGATATCCAAAGAAGTAAAAGTTTTTTGAACTTGATGTTGGTAGCCCTTTCCTATTGATTTTCATAGAGATCAAAGGTCATATGAGGTAAAAAAAAACAACCTGAAAACCTTGTGAACATGATAAACTGAAGATGTGAATGTTGAACTTCAAACTTGTTTATAGATAGCCCTTAGTAAATTTATAGTGCCAACAAAAATAATGTTTTTCAGCATAATATGCTTAAGATGACCTCTTTCATATGTTTCTGTACTGTTTACTGTGCTGCCTCACAAACAGTATTGTTTAAACCAATGTTAGTGCCAATATTAGCAAGCCTCTAGGAGAGATTGAGGTTTCAATCATTTTTCCTTTTGGCCACTAAAAACTTCATGTGATCTTATCCCTCTTTCCCTGTGTATTTTCTAATACCCCACTACCAAGTGATGATTGTTACCAACTTATCAAAGCCCTTAGAGGAAGTAACATTTGAAAAGTATTTCGCTTTTTTTTAAATCACAAAACTACCTTTGACCTTTTATCCCTTTACAAATTTTGTGCCCCCTCATTGACCGACCATTGTCTCTAATTTTTACCCAGATTACATTAAATCCCTAGGAGATGCATTTCATGTTTGGCCTGCCTTGACCTCAATGACCTTTGACCTACATTTGTGTTAACATTAATGAAGTGGACAACAAGTTGGACAACTTTTTTCAAGATCGAGCAAATGGTCTGCGAGCAAGAGCCTTTTAACTGAGTTTAGCAGGCAGATAGATGTATCTATAGATAGATACATAGCTGTGACATTAGCTCCCTTGGCTTCACTAAAAATATTACTATATATTTAGTTTTAGGGAAAAAGCATCAGGCAGGACTGATGCCATAAAAGACCATGTAATCACAACAAACCCAAAAACAAACATAGAACCCAAGAGGAACAACCAGAATAAGCTGTCACAGTCCATAGGTTAACTGGTAACTAAAAACCTTGTTCGGTAAGTAAATTAACTGTGGTCCTGAAGGTGAAGGGACTTTTAAAATTTTTCATTTACAACTTTTAGTTTTGATATATCATTTTTTATTACCTCAAACCACAGGTTGAGCTATTGTGATCCGCCACTGTCACTCTATCTATGTATCTTTGTATCTATGTATCCTTCTGTTCACAATTGTTCAAATTGTTCTGTAGTGCACATGCTCTATTGGATTTTGATGAAACTTGGACACAATGACCACTGGGTGATGGGTCATCAGTGGTGGTCAGGGTTTTGGGGGTCAGTGGTCATCTAGGGGTCAATAGGGGTCAATTTGTGAAAATCTGCAAAATGCTTCTTCTCCTACAGATAGCAATGGATATTATTGAAAGTTAGTCATAATCATCTATGACTGGTGGTACCTATAGGGTGTTCACGATTTTTAGATCAAAGGCCATCTTAGGGTCAATGATCCAAATTGCTTGTTCTTGTGCATGGTTCAATGTATTTGGATGAAACTTGGACACTATGGTCCATATGTGGTGGGCCATCATGTGTGTTTGATAATTTGAGGTCAAAGGTCACCTAGGAGTCATTAGGGGTCAATGTTTGAAAATATGCAAAATAATGCTTCTCCTTCAGATAGCAATAACTGTTAATCAAAGTTGGTGATAATGATCCATGACAGGTGTGTCATATTGATTGTTTGATATTTTGAAGTTAATGGTCGTCTAGTGGTCAGTAGGGGTCAATCCATTGAAAATCTTCAAAATACTTCTTCTCAAACAGATAGCAATGGATATTAATGAATGTTAGTAATAATCATCTATGACTGGTGGTACCTATGGGGTGTTGAGGATTTTTAGATCAAAGGCCATCAAGGGGTCAATACTGGTCAATCGTAGGGTGATTGCTTGTTCTTATGCATGGTTAAATGGATTTGGATGAAACTTGGACACTACGGTTGATAGGTGGTGTGCCATCATGTGTGTTTGATAATTTGAGGTGAATAGGTTGTTACAAAAAAGTTGGATCAAAACAGTGTCCGACATGGCTGATACTTTGGGACAAGTTGTGAATGTGGTGAGGGATCATTTTCAAACATAACCGTCATGTGAACCAAGATCAACAAAAGGCAATTGGGGCCCTCAATTTGTTTGGGCCCTCTATTTTTTTGAGGGGGGGGGGCCAAAAAATTGTTTGACCCTAAAATTATGTGCCTTCTGGGCCCTAAAAGTGGGTGGCCCCAAATGTTTTGGGCTCTAAAAGGTTTGAGCTTCTGCACCATTGGTGCTCTAGTTATGGTATTATAGTAGGTATTAACATGTCCAAATTTCCAGAAACAACATTGTCTTAATCATTTCAGTGTATGTAGTGCCTTGTTAGTCAGAACATTTTTAAGCTAAAAATGGTATTGTTTAGATAAAAAATCATGTACATAATAATCACCTTAGACCAGTTGACTTGCCAGGTTCATTTCATTGCATGTTTTATGTTACCTTTTTATTGTTCTGTTCATGTTTTAACATTTTTATGACAGTGTTGTGACATGGAAAAATAAAAGCTAGAGCACTATAGAACGGGGTGGCTGACACTAAATAAAAATGTTTACATTGATTCTTTGGAAGGAATATTATGCAGTCATGAGTGAGTGTGACAAATGCTTGTAATCGAGCATATTTATATGAGGATGACTTGAATTGGTGTCTTATATATTGAGTAGGTTGCTGGTAGTGAGTAGTAGACAAACCACTTTATTGAGGGATCTCTTGGCTCTTCCTGAGCAAGTGGGGCTTTGCAGAAATTGCTTGAAGTGTCAATATCTCCACAAATATGTCTGATTCTGATGAAACTTGGTTTGGTGGGTAAGCTGATCAATTACCTGTGTGTGACAGTAGAGGTCATCTCATGAGGGACTGGGTCAAAACATGATGCTTATTCAGAAACTATATGCCCATCTGACTTTATCTATCATCAGAATTTATATTGGCAATGGTGAGCACTTGACAAAATCAACATTCCATATTTTATAATATTTGCTATATATAATGAACAAATGTGATCAAAATGAATTGATGAGATTGGTATCCAGCATTGCTACAAACAGACATCTAAAATGTTCATCCACTCCTCCAGGTCAGTTGCACCTGTTTTGTATAAAAGATTGTTTGAATTACAGCAAATCAAGGAGAATTTGTTTCCACATTTTTTTTTAAAGTGTGAATCGTAGCTCCTTGTCAACATACTGGGCTGCCAACTATTACAAAATCGCTGTGACACAATCATACATTAGCATTAGTGCCTGGACAAGTTTAAAATTAAAAAAACAAGATAACGGCCTAAATTGTTCAATGTTTTCCATTGTATTGTGGAGATTAATCACACATGTGCCCTTCTATGCTTATACTACCAGTACTCAAGAGGGGAGAGTAATACTTGCTTCCTGCTCATTGGCTGTCTATGAAACACTTATGAAGTAGGCTACTGAAAATTTGGGTACAAACATCACACCGAAAAACCTTTCTAGGCTTTCCATTATGTTTCTTCATGTAATTGCTTGCCAATTATTGCATATATGTGCATGCGAAAAGCATTGAGATGTGACAAAACATATTAAAAATGACAGCTGATCTAAAATGACCACTGATAGGCCTCTTGCATTCAATGTGATACACCAGCATACTAAACTGGATAGGCTTCTTGTGCTCAACATGGTACACTAACATACTAAATATGAAAATGGTCCAAGCTTCTCTACTTGAGATATAGTATTTATAAGGTGTTCATCCCAAATGACCTAAAAAAAAAACAGTAGGCTTCTTGTACTCCATGTGGTATACATCAATACCAAATATGAGATTTGTCAAAACTTCTCTTCTTGAGATATCATGTTTACAAGGTTTTCACAATTTGACCCTTGTTGACCCCAAATGACCTTTGATCTCCACAAAAACAATAGGCTTCTTGTACTCAATGTGATACACCTTTGTACCAAACACGAGGACTTTTCAATCTTCCCTTCTTCAGGTATCGTGTTTACAAGCAAGGCATCACAAACTCACACACATGCATACACACGCGCCATCATGATTGCATTGATTTACGATTTCATCATAACTAAAAATGACACTCATTGATCCAACTCCTGTCTTCATATCTTGTTTGGTTGCTGAGATAGGAAATTGTGAAATTTATTCATTTTATTTGAAAAGCCTGATTGTGAAATATTCTGTGATGTCATAAATTGAAGGAACAGCATGTAACAAAAGCCTTTGTTTTCCTTTATAATTGAAAGGCTCCGATAACCTTAAAAACAATTCACAATTGTAGAAAGACCTGCTTTGGTCTGTTGAAAATAATTAGCAATTCACTCTGTCCATAAAAGAAATGTCAACCACATGAGTGGACAACAGTTAAAAACTAGTGGGAAAATCAAAGGTGTTTTATTTGTGTAGTTCATATGTGATATCATAAGTTATTGCACAATCCCTTTTTCAGTGAATAAATTTGAAAGTTTTATATCTCAGCAACTGAACAAGATATGAAGATGTGAGTTGGATCAATGAGTGTCATGTTTAATACTCTGTGAAATTTCTTTTTAGAATCTGAACCTTGAGTTGTCCTCGAGAAGTAGTAAATACTACACAATAAAGAAATCTTAGCTTAACTCTGAGCAAATATAAAAAAAGAGTTTGATAACATTAAGACAAAAACGTAAGGATACTTTGAGGATGCTTTCGAGGGAATTTTTATATTTTTTATAACAAAATGTGTTATAACAATTATTGAAGCAATAATGAACATCAAATTGCTAGTAACAAGTTACACATAATTATTCGCCATCATTTCCAGTACCGGTGCATGCAGCAACATCTAGTTACAAGCAGATCAACATTATTTTTTTATTTTAACCTTTGCACATCTGAAATGACCTCTGACCCAATTTGTTCTTAACCACCCCAAATGCCAAGTTTGTATGGAACACGATTTTGGAGTTTCATTAAATATCACAGAAGGTAGTAAATGCTACATGCATTAAAAAGAACTTTACATTTACTCAAATGAGCATTCCCCAGAAGATGGTCCCCAAGGTAAAATTTGACCTAAATACCTCAACACCCCAAAAGCAGCACTAAACTTAAAAATCATCATGACTACTTTCAACATCATAATCATACAATCTGAAGACAATGAATGTTTTCAGTTAATGACTGTCAATGAACTCGATTTGATCTTTCCTAAGTTTCATGATCATGTCTGATACCCCATCATCCAATGATCCTTGTGCAAATTTTTCGTCAAAATCAATACCATGTTTGCATGAAATATCTGAATAAATTGTGAAAAGATAAAGTGACAGATGGAGGATCTGAGAGATCGAGAACCATCAGAATAGCTTAACTAGTATACTGGTATGAGCTAACCAGAATGCCAAAATGCACTGAGGTTTTGATGATACAATATTCAATTTTTTGTAAGGGTCAGAATATAATTAGCATGTACAGTATCAAAATGACTGACAATGTAATGATTTAAGTAATCCCTTTTAAGATATAGCAAAATGACTAAACGAGAATTTGTCAAATTGCTGAGATGGCTACAGACTGACCCTTGCTGACCACAGAAAGCAATAGGCTTCAATTATTCAATTTAGTTAATCTAGAAAACAAATATTACAGATGTCCAAGTTTTCTTTCTTAAATATTGTGTTTTACATGGTTTTCATACTATGACCCCTACTGACCTTCAACCCCCTCTTCCCCATCCCCTCCCCAAAAAACAGACTTC
This sequence comes from Apostichopus californicus, assembly GCA_020650975.1. NCBI lineage: Eukaryota > Metazoa > Echinodermata > Holothuroidea > Aspidochirotida > Stichopodidae > Apostichopus > Apostichopus californicus. The sequence continues at coordinate 9,294 of JAIPMN010040671.1, forward strand.
TTGTACTCAATGTGGTGCTTTATTATACCATTCATGAGATAAATTCAAACTTCCCTTCTTTATGTATCATCTTTACAGTGGGTTATCATACTTTCAACCTGCTGATCTCAAATGACCTTTGACCTCAACAGAAAACAATAGGGTTCTTGTACTCAATATGATTCTTCCATTTACCAAATATGGTTTCAATGTCCATGCATTAATTTTTGAGATATCGTGTTTAAACAAATTTTGACTTTTACCCATACTGACCTCAATGACCTTTGGCCTACACAAAAAACATTACTGTTCTTGAACTCAATATGGTATATCCACATATAAATGAAAGATGTCCAAGCTTTATGTCTGATTTAGACCCTGCTCTTTAACTCATATTACGGCTGATGTGACATATAATAAACCTACTGAGATGTGTATAAAGCAACTATTTCCTTGCACCTAAGATATTTGTCCAAAGAATTTTCAAGCCCTTCAACTTCATGTAACAATTCATGATGTTCAGCATCTGTAATGCGGATGCGTTCAATGTTTTCGCCCCCAGATTGACCATCTCGATAGAGATTATTTCTTTCTAGCTCTGTCTGAAGTCTAGACTCTATAGACTGCGTTTCATGGAACACTTCATTTGAAAATGTATGACCTGAGCCATAGTTAGCCAACATTCCTGTCAGCCACAATTGTTCTGGAGTCTTGCTGTGAGCTGTTCTGATTTTGTGTGAGTTCCATGCTACTCTGAACTTCTCCAGCTTTTCATTGATTAGATCTAAGTATACAAAATGTAATGCAAAAATGTGAACATCATTATCTACATCCAAGTGCCTATCATCTTCCATTTTATAGAATTTACTATAAAAGAAGCTGATGACTTGTTTAAACACATCGTACCAAAGGCGTTCGATCCTGCTGTTGTTTACAGACTGTCCAGTAATGTGACTCCCTCGTTCTGTACCACGAATGAGGTTCATCAAAAGGGCAACCAGGACATTTTCTCCACCATAATCTGAACGTACCCGAGAAGGGAGGCCATATTTTTCCCCCCTACCATAAACAAGTCCACCACAGCTGTGGCTTTGTTTATAGATGAACACTCGAGGTATGGAATAAGCCTTGAGAATCCGTCAATGCCTCCATGTGTGACTAATCCCCATCTGAAAAAAAAACATTATACATAAAGATGAATTATAAGCAATGGGCCATGAATTCCTATGTAGCACTTGCCCACTTTATAGGGAACTTGAAAGTTGTTGGTGTTCAAGAGTCACCAATATCTATAAAAAAAAATACGAAAGACAATAGAATTTCACAATAATGACCCCTTGACCAAATTTCATGAACAACAATCATACCTCATTGTTGAATTAACATAATGCAACAATTATTGAAAAGAATTTCTCTTTTTAACCTTTTTCTGTACTTTAAGATAAATTGTTTTATGATATCTCTGTGATAATTTGACTTTCCACAAACAAAGAGTACACATTAGAGTACACATTTTAAGTCTTCCTCACTCAAACCATATATCTGCACACTACACCTTCTAATCCAAACAATAGCTATTGTAAGTATGCACTGAAATAATGCCGCAGTACTGACCCACATCAATTTCAACTTATCAATCACAATGTTGAGGAGGCACGGTGCAGTATGCAGCCACAAACACACACATCACATACAGGTGTGCACCATCATGAGTGCAACTACAGATTCCTTTCACTGGACTCAGCAAGTTGGTCTGTTGAGCAAATACATATCCCTTTCCGAAGCTATTATCCTACAGCTGAGTGGACTGAAGCATATAAAAGATTATCTTACATGAAAAACATAACATACCTAATGAGCTTCATGTGACCATCAATATGCCACAGACTGTTCGGACCAGGTACAGAATAAGTCCGTCTTGAAACTGAAGTCCCCCATCTGCTTGCATCCCCTACGGGGTCTACTAATTGAAGAGTATGTCTGACTCGCCTTCGTTGAACAATAATGCCATCTGATTTCAGATAATTCATCATCATCTAGAGAAAACAATTATTGTGCGGTTATATACAGTCATAATGTACTGTGAGTGATATGGTGTTACTTTTATCAGTGTATTCTCATTACCGTGATTCCATTGGCAAGGCTGAAGAAACCTACACAGTACTTAATTGTGTTCAATAGCATCTAGACAGAATTAATGAAAATACAAATACTGACAAAGCAAATAAATAATTGCCAGTTGTAATTACCTACTATATAAAGCAGCCAAAATATCTAAAAGACATATATATTGAAAAAACACTAAATATGAAATTGTCAACTTTCCATATATATGCCTTTACAAGGTTTTCAGTACTTGACCCGTGTTGACCTCTCCAGGAAGGGTTTATGTCACAAGGAAAACTTATGGGCATGCATGACAATTGCAGCAGTTTGCTTTCTCCAGATGCTGTGTTCACACAGTTTGATATTCCAACATACAAAATGAAGTCTTCAAGTTGAGACTTTTTCAAGAATTTATAGAATACTAAATTGGAAGACCAATTGTACACACTAATTTTTCCATTCTCAAGAGCTCTTATATGCAATGCTTCAGTTTTTAACCAGGGTTTGGTGCATGACACTACATGTCTAACGCAGCAAGCATATACCAAGTCAAAATAAAAAACAAACAATTCAAAGTTACATATATGACAGATATATACAGAGTTGTCTCTCTCGTGGCCTAGGAAGCTATAGTGTGCAGCGAATGTCACATGCATTAACAGGCTGTAGGCAATTCATGCAAACATGCAAATTAAATGACAACCAAGCTCTGATTTAATGGTCAGTTTTCTTGGGGTTTAGTTTGAAACACAATTAGGTATTAATGTAGAGCCTTATAACCCTTTAACTTGCTACAAGCAGAGTTTGCAATAATTTGTTATATACTCAATACCACTGAGCGCATGTTGAATCTAAATGTCTACATACTGCAGTACATTTTTGTACTTAAATATTGCATGCTGTATACTAGCTATATCTAAACCAGTGGCGTAGCCAGAGGGGGGGCCTGGGGGGCCTAGGCCTCCCCATCACAATCCCCGAAAAAATATTATTTTTGTCGTAAAAACCCAAAAAAAAACAAAAAAAACGCAAATGGGAAAGGAAGTGAATGAAAAATGGCATAGCCGAGGGTGAGCCACACACCCACTTTTTGCGGCCGCCCCCCAGAGAGTGGTACGCCTACCCCCCCCCCCTTTGTCGGCAGCGACGAGGCTAGGGAAGATCGAGCTCCGCTCAGATAGTAAAACACCAGGCCCCCCCTTGCGAAAAATCCTGGCTACGCTACTGATCTAAACCTGTGAACACTGGTTATTATTGTATACTGCTCTCCACCAAAATTAATCTGAGGCAATCCTTATGAGGAACTGGCAGAAATACAATTTTTGGAAAGTTTGCATTCTATGGATACCATGTTTACAACAAGCTGTCATAGAGACGCTGTATCACACAAAACGTATTAACCGGCGTGTCCGCATAAATATTAACTTTTCTCTGGCAAGAAATAAGAGAGTGATATATGAAACATAGCTTTTTAAGAACCCATTTTTCACTTTTCTTGTGTATACAAGTATAGGACTATAGCCTGCTACTACTGTAAATACTGTACCTTTGTGCCACTGTTTGGAAACTCTTCATGTAGCTGCTCTACTCGTTCTCTTAGTGTGTCATCAGTGATATCAGTATACAATAATCTAGCATTAAGTGCTTCCCTCTTTAGGATCTTATACACCAAAGAGGTTGAGCATTTGAAGATTTTAGCAATCATCTTTGCTGAAAATTGTTTCTCTACAAGTAGTTCCAGTTGCTCCCTTGAGATATTCACCTTTGGACGACCTCTCCTACCTACATAATTAAAGAAACAGATGGAGTGTGATCCAAAAGGACAGTAGGTAATAATTGTTCACAACCTTACATTTGGTCAAAATGTTTTGGAATTAATGATCAATATTATGTATTTAAATGTCATTCTTTTACCTAGAGGGAAGAATTAAGCATATAACATAGTCAATTTTTAAAGGCAGCTGCTCAGCAGATTCAAAATCAGTTTTAAATGTGAGGGGCAGACAGCTAGTACGAGTGGCTTAAGTTTTAATTTGTGCAAATGTGGTTTCATTCCTCCTGTAGGGTACAGTATGGATGTACAGTAATGCACTTGTAAATTGTATGACTAACCTTCACTAACCCTGGCATGATCAGTCAAACGAGGTGATAATTGACATTGAAAAGGTGATTCACATGTGCATCACTGAATAAAATTTGTCACCACATATGGGCGACTCTGTGTGGGTTGACACTTCACAGTACCTAAGATGAACAATAAAACACCAAAAATTGGGTGACAATATTGTGACTGATGGGTGAGTCATTTTACATGAGATGTTGAAGTCATAGTAGTGACTGCATGAGGGTTGCATCAATGCACACATTTTGTTGACTGACATTGTAGAATGACATATGTACATGTGTAGATGTCATGTTCATACAATTGACAAGTGCATAAATACCATTCAATTTGACCATAAGAATGTTGGGAGTGTGACACAAAATTTAGTCTACAACTCTACAGCGCAGTAGTACATTTAATTTAAAACCATCTGAACCATATCACATGCACTGTATTGACTGTGCTAAAATAGCTATTAGTTTTCTAACACAAGTGTGTTGGATTGGTGGAATTATAGGCCTAATTAGCATTATTTTCTACTCTGCTGGTTGCAAATAATAACACGGTTAATTATATATGTCATGGAATGTGATAACTGTCATTTGATGTAATGAAGAAGGAAAACAGAGGAGTTGATCTTTTTTAATCCTGAAGAAATTTCTGTTAGCCATCGCTTTACCATTTCATTTCAATCTTGACAATATTGCCATGTGCTATTAATATTATTACGTAACAAAAATATATACCCTCAGCTGGAGCTAGGCCTGGAGCTGTAGGCCCTATAGTATAACCTCTTATGAAGTAAAAGGCTAGAATTGCTTACTATATCGCTAGTATTACTATTAGTAGAAGGCTAGGGCCTATGTTATAGCCTCGCTTATGATGAATGTCTGGATTTTTTAGCAATCAAACCTACCTGTGTTTAAACGCTCGGCGGGGTAGTATGAATCGTTCAACAGTAATTCACCGTTGGGCGTAGCCCTAGTTTCGACATCTTCCACTGCTGCCATCAAAGCTTGAATTGAAGACCTAATTCTGGTAAAATTGTTTCCGGAAACTGCATCTTGTATTCTTTGCAAGTTTGTTTTGCAAGAATTTAACTTTTGCTTGGCGGCTGTTGCATCTCCAGAATGTGATAAAATACGTGCCACATCTCGAAGGTTCCTTGAAATACCTCCTAGCGTTTCGTTAACTGCCATGTTTTTTACTTCACCTGGATTATGTGTCTAGATCTAGCGAAAAGTGCTACGAGTACAAAAAGAACGGAACAACGCAGCGGCTGCGCAATGACTGACATTTCCAATAAAATCTGAAATTGAATTAGAGATATCTGAAATTGAATCAGAGATATCTGAAATTGAATTAGAGATATCTGAAATTGAATAAGAGATATCTGAAATTTAATTAGAGATATCTGAAATTGAATTACAGATATCTGAAATTGAATTACAGATATCTGAAATTTAATTAGAGATATCTGAAATTGAATTAGAGATATCTGATATTGAATTAGAGATATCTGAAAATGAATTAGAGATATCTGAAATTGAATTAGAGATATCTGAAATTGAATTAGAGATATCTGAAATTGAATTAGAGATATCTGAAATTGAATTAGAGATATCTGAAATTGAATTAGAGATATCTGAAATTCAATAAGAGATATCTGAAATTCAATTAGAGATATCTGAAATTCAATTTCAGATATCTCTAATTTAATTTCAGATATCTCTAAATTAATTAGAGATATCTGAAATGCAATTGTTGATATCTGGGATGTTATTGAGAATAAAATAATATAATTCTGGACCCGCTTCATGTTTTAAAGATATCTCTAATTAAATTTCAGATATCTGAAATAGAATTAGAGATATCTGAAATAGAATTAGAGATATCTGAAATAGAATTAGAGATATCTGAAATCGAATTTCAGATATCTCTAATTGAATTACAGATATCTGTAAATCCCGGATAATTTCAGATATCTGCAATTCTATTTCAGATATCTGAAATTATTTGTAGATATCTGAAATTAATTGCAGATATCTTAAATTAATTGCAGATATCTTAAATTAATTGCAGATATCTGAAAATACGGAATAAATGTTAAAACGGCTTTCCATTCGGGCTAGCATTACAGTCGTAAGGTAGATCATAATATGTTTCAAGTTACTACTATTACCAATACTATACTAGCCTACGTAGGCTTAGTTATACTGCTATAGCCTACATGCTACAACTTTACAAAGCCAAAAGCTAGTCTATGGGTCTAGGCTTAGGTAGGCTATGGTGTCAGTGTCCCAAGGGGCTACTGTCGCTGCAATGTAGGCCAGGTAGCCTAGACCTACTTACCTTTAGCCGCCATGAATGTTCACATATGCCAAGCCTATTTACAGGAATGCTTTTAGGCTAGTACATTGTAGGTTGTTGAACGTGAATGCCAGTCCTATAAGAAATTAGACCAAACCTAGGTTGCATAGACCTAACCTGACATTAACAATAATGTTAACATTACACCGCTACTCACTGTGCTAGTACTAGGACTAAGATTTCATATGTCAGTGTTACAGTTAGTGGTCAAATCAGAAGAGCACTCATTGTATCTTGTTGCCCTAATTTTCACAAACAAATATTCCTCTTCGGGAAAAGCGAAAACGGTGCCCTGATTTCTCAGAGGTTGAAACTGACTTTGGTGGAGTTTGTCTCCACTCACAAGGCACTACTCATTGGCACTGGAGGGAAGGGGTACAGTGAAGAAGAGAAGATGAAGGAAAGGTTTGTGAATTCCACAGCAAGCATTTTGTGTTCATATTGTCTGTATGTTTTTTGGTTTTGTTTTTGCAGCTACAGCTAAGAGATTCCACTACGCAAGACATGGTTTTACAATAGCCTGAGTAAATCCTATTTTTTTTAATTCAAATTTCATTTGAAATGTCGGCAGCCATAAAATATCACTTTACAATTAAAAAGTTGTCAGATGACTGATCTTCAGTGATATCTTGAAATTTATATTTTATTATGGGGAGGCCTTATGTTATCATGTTGTATATAGCAGTGTTGGTTTAATTTTTGGTTTGGGTGCTGGTGCTATTGGATGAAATATGAATTTGAATTTAATTTGTTTAACCTTTATCATACTCAACAGAAACTGGAAGAAAGCAGCAGCGATCCTGCAAACAGTA
>JAIPMN010040672.1:0-12005 GCA_020650975.1 Apostichopus californicus
GCTCATTAACCTGTCTGTATTCTGTGCGTGTATTTGTCCCTTCTGTTACTGTTACTTGTCATTCAGCCTCTGAAGATGATCCTGCTAGGATCGAGATGTCAGGCCAACTCACTTTTACACATTCTCTTACACAGGGTCTTTAGTGAATACGCAGTTTGCTAACAGTTTTGTTTCATTTTGACTTAAGCATTTAAAAAAATCAAACAAGTTGTTTGAATATACACATATTAACACCATTTTGTTTTTCAGGCCAAAGTTTCAACAGGTGTTGGGAGGTTTTGAGTGGAGGGTGGGCTTATAGCTGGGAGTTATGGGTGGGGAAAGGTGTTCAAGGGTCAGGTGGTTTTCAATGTGGAGACATATATTTTTGTATATTTTCAAAGTTAAGCAGGGAGTGCTCTACTCGTTAAGCCATAAAGGTTTTTTAGAACATTTCCTTTCACAACTCTTTGTATTTTTTTAATTATTATTATCACCTGACTGTTGTGATAAAACAAATAAATACATTAAATGTGATCTGTAATAGTACTGTCATGTAATATATATATAAGGCTGCAGGTATAGTGGACTGTTAGTGATTAATTAATTTTGGCGTATTCGTACTTTTCATCCATCTTTTACTTTATGGTTAATATATAGTATTTACCCTGAGGGTTACCAGAAAACTATTGTGTTTATATTCATTTTGGTATACTTGTACTTTATCCTCGCAAAGGTAGTCGACTCATTTCATAAGTTGAACCCCTCTTCCCTTGATTAACTGTATATCGTGGTTACATTACAAGCATATGTCAGTTCTTAAAGTATGTGTTACATTAGTTTCTCTAAATTTCCCAATATTTATCATATTGACAGGCGATTTTGAATAAAGGCAAATAAACACAGCTTTTTTGTGAGATGAAACTCGGTTAAATTTTATTGTAATCATGTTTTTGGAATTCAAAATTGCCAGTACTTTAACACAGCCATGGTAAAAGGTAGTTTACAGCCTGCTGTGAACTTCCTGAGCAATCTGAGCGGCCATTGTTGTAGTTGATATCGTTCGTGTATAGTGTAATTTGTGCAGACTTAGCAGGTTCAAATTGGCGCCAATTCAATCACATGACTAGAAATACACTAAGATCAGTCCCTAAGTCTCGTCAAGACGAGACGTAGACTAAGTCCCGTTAAGCTACTTAGTGAAGAGTGGTCTAAGTCTTGTACGCGACTTAGTGATCTTTGTGAAACCGGCACTAAGTCCTATTCACTAAGATGCGTCTTAAGACCACTAAGACGCGACTTAGTGCTTTGTGAAACAGGCCCCAGGTTCATAAAATATTCTTACAGTATACGGCTCTTACAGTTATCCTGGAATTACGCAGAACGTTACTCTTAGCGTAATTCCTAAACACGGCGTCCTAACGCAGCGTACAACACGGCGCTGAACGCAGCGTTGAACCCAACGCCAAAAGCAGCGTCTAAATATGAAAACAGATTCAAAACTACAGATTAACTCAACGGTGTCTGCAATGGCGTTAACCGATGTAAATATACTAAGAAACAGTAACTAAGTAATGTATCTTTCTAAAAGCTGACCTAGGCTACTTCCCTAATGGTCCTTATAACTAACTAAAGGACTAACTTAATGTATCCATTCACAGCAGAAAAGTGATCTTTACTAAAGTACATACAGTTTCACGCAGTTCAGAGCGCTACTAAATAATGTAAATGATAACATCGGACAACGTTACTCTTAAGGCCGGTTCATACTTGCTGCAACTGCGCGCACGCACCCGACAATGCGAATGTCGGATTCAATGTTCATACTTTGTCAAAATTAAACATAGATACGCATTAAATTTGCGTTCGCGTGTGGAAACGTACGCGTCAGTTGCGTTCATACTTTATTTGAAAAATCTTATACGTACGGCGGCCAAGTGCAGAGTGCATCACTTTTTCTGTACTGTAGACCTGTCATTGATTGATTGCTGAAAATGGATTGTATTGAGGAAATGTTGCTTCTGTCACTACTGTGGCTGGCTCATCATCGACGTCAGTGAAGACCAAAAGGGCGGCGATGGTATATCCGCCCTTTCAATCAGCAAAGAAGTGAAAAGGGTGAATTCCATGCTCTCATTAATGAAATGAGACTGTATGATGAAGAAAACCACCATCGCTACTTCCGGATGTCGAGGGTTCGCTTTGACGATCTTTTGCAAGAAGTGGGACCTCGACTAGTTCATTTTGGAACTCACCGGTATCCCATCAGCCCATCTGAACGGTTGGCAGTAACGTTGAGACTGCTAGCAACAGGCGACTCACAACAAACTGTTACAATAAGTTTCAGACTGGGAAAGTGAACCGTAAATGGCATATTCAAGGAAACGACAGCCGCGATTTGGAATGCACTTCATGATGATGTGTTAAAATTTCCGACGCCCATGTTTGTTTCCGTTTCTTTGTGCTTGACGTGGTCTCCAAGAAAAGACATGACTTCATTGTATTTGCCACTTTGTTTGCTTTTGACCCCATCTCCACTTTTGGTCTTCATGCTCTTCTTTACTTTTACAAAAGCATCGCGCAGTTTCCTCCATTTGTCCTTACATTCTTTCCATTCTTTGCTGCATATTTTCCCAATTTCTTTCCATGAATTTACTGCCCTCTCTGTGTCTCGGTACTCTCTCAAAGATGTGCTGTAGAGGTTTGGACACAGGCGCACTGTTTCGATAAGCCTATCATCGTCACTAATTAGATTTGCCATCACTGCGAATGAATACGCATCCGACAAAATGTTTAAATATTTCAATATGTCCGACTAAGCATCCAATTAGTGTGCACGACCCTTTTTCATTTCAAAAAAGTTCGGACGCAGCAGCGCAATTTGATTACGCACTGCGCGTCCATTTACACACTGCTGATCGAACGAAATAGGTCTGCGCGCTGCATACGCAGTGAAAACGCAGCGAGTATGAACCGGCCTTTAGATAGCTGGGCGTTATCTCCCTCAATGCAATAGCGCAGTTTTCTAACAATTTATACGACTCACAAATGTATTCAATAATATTCTCAGCGCTTCCAATACCTACGATCAGTAATACACGGTGCCGAGGTATTATAAATATAGCAACTTGGTTAATAGAAAATGATATCATACGATAACGTAGACGTCTTGTAAGATTTTTTGTCAAATAGTCCCCGCTTCACGTACCATCAGCTTCAAAGAACACCGCCTCTGAGTGGCCAGGTCGATAACGCGGAATTCGATAAACCGTGTTCGATATCAACGGTTTCCGCGTTATCGACCTTGTTAAATAGCAAGGTAGAAACCGCGGAAACGAGAGGATTTTTTTCAAGGGAGGGTGACGAAGTCTTTTGTGTGCATTTGAGACTATATTCGCCAAAAAAGGGGTGCTATATTTCACTAAATGTAGGTCGAAAATGCGGAAATCGCACTTTACAATGAATGAGTTGGAGGGAGGGTAGTGCAGGTGGAATTTGTTTTGTTTTTTAAATGGCGAAACTAGTAGATTTTGTCAAGAGAGGGTGAAAAAGTTTTTGGGAGCGCATTTCAGGCAATATGCGCCCGGGGGGGGGGGGGGTTGAGGGCTTAGGTTTTTCTTAATACTAAATGCAGGTCCAAAGCGCGGAAGTGTTTTTTACACACAATGAATGGCGAAAATAGATGATTTTGTCAAGGGAGGGTAAAGAGTTTTCGGAGCATGTCAGTCAATATGCGCCAGGAAGATGATGGGGTTCATTAGGTCGAAAACGCGGAAATGTTTTTAACAAAGGCGGAACTACAGGAGTTTGCTAAGTGTAGGTCGAAACGCGGATATGTTTTTATTTTTTACAATGGCGAAACTAGATGACTTTGTCAAGAGAGGGCGAAAAAGTGTTTTGGGTGCATTTCAGCCAATATGCGCCCGGCGGGAGTGCGGGAGGGGTGATTCTTTTTTTAACTAAATGCAGGTCGAAAACGCGGAAATGTTTATAACAAAGGCGGAACTACAGGAGTTTGCTAAGGGACGGAGAAGAAGTGTTTTTTGCCGGCGCATTTCAGCCAATATGCGCCAGGAAGTGGTTGAGGAGGTGGGTTGAGGCTTTTTCACTAAAGACAGGTCGAAAACGCGGAAATGTATTTTACAATGGCGAAACTAGATGATTTTGTCAAGAGAGGGTGATAAAGTGATTTGGGCGCGTTTCAGCCAATATGGGCCCTGAGGGGTGTGGGAGGGGTGATTTTTTAGACTAAATGCAGGCAGAGAACGCGGAAATGTTGTAAACAAAGGTGGAACTACAGGAGTTTACTAACGGACGGAGGAGAAGTGTTTTTTTGCCGGCGCATTACAACCAAAATGCGCCAGGAAGGGGTTAGTGAGGTGGGTTGAGGCCTTTTCAATAAATGCAGGTCGAAAACGCGGAAAAAAGGTGTTTGCCAATATGTGCAAGGATGGCGTGGGGTATGAGACTTTATTCAGCAAGTGTGGGTCGAAAACGCGGAAAATTATATTTTTTCAACAAAATCTCGCGAAACTAGATGATTTTGTCAAGAGAGGGTTAAGAAGTGTTTTGGACGCATTTTAGCCAATAGGCGCCAGGAAGGAGTGAGGATGAGGTCTCTTCAGTAAAGGCATGTCGAAAACGCGAGAATTTTTTTTTTTACAATGACGGAAATTCTCTAAATGCATGCAGGCAAAGTAAAGAAATGTTTTGGGCGCATTCCAGCCAACATGCGCCAAGAAGGGTTGGGTTTGAGCTTTTTTTTTTCAATAAATACAGGCAGAAAACTCAGAAATGTTTGTTAACGTCCAATTGGTATGCAGGGATGGTTCCAAGATTTCTCCGACACGGGAGCTGACAGAACAACGAACCTTTAACGTTGTGCTACGTTAATACGATACCCAAAGAAAAGAAGAGATGTGGGTTTTGTTCAAAAGAGTTCCCACAAACCTTCCTTGCAATAATGCCATTCGAAATTGCATTGAAGCACAAATAGCGTTGCATGTACCCTAACCGTGCGAAATGGGACAACGAACCAGTGTATTTACCAAGTCATGCAAACAACATGACGTGTTATTATTGTATGAACAAAGTATGCATCTGTCGGAGATGCCCTTACTTTAGAAAGGAACTGATGGATATTCCCCCCCCCCCCCGACGTACATCTGAAAGAAAGCCACGTTCAGCTACTCAAAGAACAGCTCGGTGTTAATCCAGCCAAGGTGTACATGTTTTTGACATTAACCATGAATAATGAGTCGGCTGAAACAAAATGACTAATTATTGTACCAAAAAATCCGCAGTACAAGTTTTTTCATATTTTAGAAAACAACCTCTGAAGATTCCCTGGGAAGTCTACCACGCATATTGGCAAACACTTTTTCCGCGTTTTCGACCTGCATTTAGTGAAAAACCCCATCATCCCTCCTCACCCCATTCCTGGCGCATTTGGGCTGAAATGCGCCGGCCAAAGACACTTCTTTTCCGTCCCTTAGCAAACTCCTCTAGTAAAAAGCATTTCCGTGTTTTTCGACCTGGATTTAGTGATATCAAATCTTCTACCCCCATCCCTTCTAGGCGCATTACAGCTGAAATGCGCCTAAATCATCTACTTTCGCCATTGCCCAAAAAAATTCATCGTTTTCGACCTGCATTTAGTGAAATAACATCTTCTACCTCCACCCCTTCTTGGCGCATTACAGCTGAAATGAGCGTAAAAAATATTTTCACCCTCCCTTCACAAATCATCTACTTTCGCCATTGTAAAAAAAAGCAGCGTTTTCGTCCTGTATTTAGTGTAAAAGCCTCAACCCGCCTCCCCAGACCTTTGCTGGCGCATATTTACTGGAATTCGCCGGCCAAAAGCACTTCATGTTTCCATCCCTTAGCAAACTCCTCTAGTTCCGCTTTGTTAAAAACATTTCCGCGTTTTCGACCTGCATTTAGTAAAGATCCGCCGAAAACTATTAACCCTCCCTCCCTGGACAAAATCCTCGTTTCGCAATTGTAAAAAACCATTCCGCGTTTTCGACCGGCATTTAGTGAAATGAAATCTTCTACCCCCACCCCTTCTTGGGACGCATTACATCTGAAATGCGCCTAAAAAACTGTTTCACCCTCCCTTGAACAATCATCTACTTTCGCCATTGTAGAAAGAAAAAAAATCCGCGTTTCGACCTGCATTTATGGGAAAAACCTACAACCCCATCATCTTCCTTGTGTATATTGACTGAAATGCGCCGAAAACTCTTCGCCCTCCCTTGAAAAAATAATCGAACTCATCCATTGTAATGTACGCGTTTTCGACCTACATTTAGTGAAATAGCTTTAAACCGGCACCCCTTCCTGGCGAATACAGGCTGAAATGCGCCCAAATGACTCCGTCACCCTCCCTTGACAAATTCCTCTCGTTTCCTCAGTTTTCGACCTTGCTATAAAGCAAGGTCGATAACACGGAAACCGTTGGTATCGAACCTGCTATGACATTGGTTGGCAACTTTAACATGACAACACTCTAGGTTAATCTGGGCTCGTGAATTTCACGATAATTCTACTCGAATGTCTTCATAACCGCTTTTCAAGTTTCTCCTGGTTGAAAATCAACAATGTGTCTCAGCAAAATGGTGCGTGGTGCCCGGAAAGCCAGTGGGGGCAATAAGAAACAAGGAGAAATCCAAACCTATCAGGACCGTACCTTAACACAGACTACGTTGTCTCCGCTTAGACTTTCGCGATACTGCCAACTCGGATTCTGACGAGGAGGAAGGCACACAATCAAACCTCACAGAGAGGCTGAACAAAGCCATTGAAAAAGCTATCAAAGGAGCCTCAGCTGAATTACGTAACCTCCAAAAGGATTTTCAGAGAGAACTAAGGGTTACATCTCTATGTTCCGACGTCTCTATGTTCCGACGTCTCTATGTTCCGACGTCTCTATGTTCCGACGTCTCTATGTTCCGACGTCTCTATGTTCCGACGTCTCTATGTTCCGACAATTTGTTTGGGACTCCCTAATTTTTTGGGGAAAAAAAATGTTCGGACCCATTTTTTTCTGACCCAATTTTGTTCGGGCCGAATTTTTTTTTCACGAAATTTTTTTGCTGGGCCCAAATTTTTTGGGAGCAACATTTGTTCTGACCTAATTTTTGGGGGTACTCAATGTTTTTGGACCCAATTTTTTGGCTGGGACTCATTTCTTTTCAACCCCCATTTTTCTTCAAATTTTTGTAGGGGGATCTCAATTTTTGGGCCCCTGTTTTTTGGGATCCATTTTTTTTCGGGGTAGTACCTATTTTTTTGGACCAACACTTTTTTGGAGCCTTTTTGGGGGGTGGGTTTTTTTTACCGACATTTTTCGGACCAGATTATTTTTGGGACTAAATATTTTCGACCCGTTTTTTTGGGCCCGTCATTTTTTCGGACCTGATTTTTGTTAAGGGGACTAGAATTTTTTGGAACGCACCAATTTTTGTTCACAAAAAAATGGTTATGACCCAAATAGTGCTTGTGACCGAAAATTGCTTGTGACCCGAAATTGAAATTTACAAACAAAATTTTCACCAAAATAGGTTTTGGGCCAAATCAATTTTCGAATAAAATGTGTTAAGATTTAGACCAAAATATGTTGTAGGCCTACCATTTTTTGTGGCGGGGTGGGGCCGGGCAGTGGCCTGCGCAAATGTTTTTTTGGGGGGGGGGGTGCAATAGCCATGCCCCGCTCAACCTCGGGGCTCAGTCGGTTGAATTTGAACACTTGGCCCCACCACCCATACAAATCGTGTAGAAGCCACTGGGCGTTACCCTGACAATTTTTAAGGTCTATTCAATTAGTCTATTAAATTATAATGTTTTCCCCCTCATACCCAAAGCTTGTTAGCCGTGTATCACCGCTCAATGTAATAACAGCGCTAAATGTACTAAAAATCAAAGCTAAATGTAATAGCTGACACTCTAAAGGAAATGCAAAGTAAAAAACTTCTATCAACTGACCCTATCAATTCCAACTAGCTAACACACTACAGCTAGGACTCAAATCAGGAGCCTCAAAGAAATATGTAGTTTCATTGATCTGTGATTTTGGAAAATATCTCCAACAATTCTGTAAAAGACGTCTCATTTGCCTTTTTTTCCCTCCCGAATGCCTCAACCTACCCGCAAGATGTTTACAGCTCTGCAACCGTCACAAAAAACCAATGACGACCAAACGAACGAATTAGAAATATTTATTGGGTAATTCTTACCAACATTTATTGAGAAATCCCTTGCAATTAAACACAAGCATTTTCACGGTATCGAATTTCGGTCAATCGCAGTTCAGATCGCGTGGCCAGGGTACGCTATAAATCTCTCAGCAACTAACATGGCGACACTCGGTAAAAATGTAACATATTCAACGATGCTCTAGATCTCCTTTTTATGGACAATTGGACTATCCAGCCGTTGGGGATAGAGAATGAAGACATCGCTGATTCTGAACAAGGTTCTGATAATGAAGAAATCAGCGATGTCGTCTTGGCAGATCTTCCCGAAGAGGGTCTCATGGACGAACCTGCTGCCAAACCCTCTTTGCTGCTCAGAGATCCTCATATGGTAGGCCACACTACAGAAATACTGCACAGTAGTATAGTACACAATGGGTAGGCTTTATGACTCATCGTTACGAAGGACTGAACCATTGTGTTACATACATGTAGGTCAAGTAGTTTAGTGGGTAATTTGATAAGATAAATAAATTTGAAAACGTAAGGATAATCAAGTTTATTGGGTTGGTGCACTGTTGCAACTGAAGGGAAAAGAGCAATTGGTGTTTCAGTCCGCCCACTGAATAAAAATACAAACTAGTGCTGCAGTCTACAGGCTCTTCACCCCCATAAGCCTTGTGAACTCTTCCAATTTTAAATACAAGGCATATTTTCATGACAAAAATTTGAATTGTATAAAAAAGGATGCCCATAGTTCAACCAACTCATCTCCCCCCTTGTATAGTATTTATGTGTTGTGTTATAGCTCAACTTTTTAGGTATTTTTTCCATGATTACAGAATATCACTGTAGAAGAACAGGAAGACCTGCCCATTCCTCCACCTCCCCTAGTAGCAGATGTTGGCACTACTTGTCAAGAAGAACCAGCACACCCCCAAGAGACACCGAGTGGTTCTATAAATATCAGGTTCATGGGGAAGCGGTGCAGCCCTGTCCCTTCTCTGGCCCCACCCATGTAAACAATTATAGTTACCTTCAACATGGTTGTTTGTCCGTGTGTCATTGTCTCGATGGAAGACATTCCACAACTGGGCAGGAAAGTTGCCATTGTCGCCGATGTAATTATTCTCCATGTATTGGATGAATTGCTGCATTGCAGGGTAGCGAGCCACCAGGCGTTGAGTCGAGTTATTCGTTGCCAATTCCCGGAAATTGAGCCTGACAAGGGCAATTGGCAGGTAGCCGATGGCCATGAACTTCCTGATTCGCTTCCTCATGCGTCGGATCCGTCTGTATCTGCCAGCCAAGTTAAGCTGCTGGACCCTCCTCCATAGGCTTTGGCAGAAGTGGAAGTAGCAGCCCGATATAACAGCTTGTCTGAACTCAGTCTTATTGGCAGTAATCAGAGCCAGGTCAAAGTCTATCACAACTCGTCTTGGCCTCAGTCGATGGCCGGATACTGCCCTCACTTTGGCTTTGACATGTTGTAGTATTTGACGGTAGGCGCCGACAGTCCGCTCAGTCATGAGTCCCATAACGAATGGTAGGACTCTGCCGTGGTATAGCCCATGGATAGTGAAAAACTTGGTGTAAGGTGTAGGGCAGGTTTTGAATGTAGCATCCATGTACAGCACGCTGCACTGCTGCAATTTTCGGTAGCTGCTATCAGTGCAGAAGACAAGATTTCCCCAGTCGTTATCTTGCAGGATCAAGTACCGTCGACTACCCCATGTCTCTGCCCATTCATCTGCAATCACGACTTCTTCCACAATATGTGGAATTGGAGGGATGAGAGATGCCTTGCAGCGTTCCAACTGTGAGCGAACCGTGTTGAACATTGGCACATCGTCTATCAGCTCCTCTAGAACTACGGTTTTATACACCCTTCTTGTGGGCTGAGATGGATCGTCAGTAACAGCTGTCAGCATCCGACACGTTATTGCCCTATTTTCGATTAATTCATCCTCTGGGCCATGATTCATATGTTCTGGGACCTAGAAGAGAGACAGCTCATATTATGTTTTCATATACTCAGAACAGTTGTAAATGTATTTCTTGCCAACCTCGCTCTGCTATCATGAAAAATGGACGACTTACTCAGAAAATTCCTGTCAGTATTACTCTCAAATTTCTCACTATAAAATTTTTCGCTCTGAAATTTGTCACTGTAAAATTGTTCCCTCTCAAATTTGTAAGAAAGTGCTGTCTTAATGAAGAACTTCCAGTAAATGTGATATATTTTCAATTGACATATAGCGCAAAAAACATACTGTATGCTAGTCCTTAGTAATATTCCATAACACCCAAATTTAGCCACGGAAACTTTACAATATGCAATTAACAATTTCATTTTTTCTAACAACTGTTCGTTTAACGCAGACATCCAAAAGGATTGAATAATTCCTTTGATTCGCTAATTATGAACCTTAGTTATTATTAACATTTTCGTTATTTTCAACCAATGAGATTTCTTTTAATCGCTGCTTTTCGGTGTATATAAGTCAAGATAATGCTATGAGTAACCCCTTGTAGAGTAACCTTTGTACCAACCACTTTTGTAATAACAACAAGTTTTGTGATATTTCAACACTTTTGTTATTTGTATGACCGCTTTTGTAATAAAGGTCATGATTTTTGTAATAACTACACCCACTTTTGTGATTTTATTTATTTTATTAAAGTCACCACTTTTGTACGGCTCACCGGCCACTTTTGTAATGATAATTTCTTAAACCACCTTTTCTAATGGCCAATTTTGTTATTAAGGGTTGGTAATTCAGACAGAAAACGCTGAAGCCATTCAACACGGCTTTTAAAGTTTTCACGCGCGCTTGGTCAGCGAGTGTAGATGACCGATTACGTAGACTGCTAATCTGGACTGGACATACGAACTTGGCAGTTCGAGGTACCTACGCCCGGCTAAAGGTTTGAAGCAGCCAGGTGCTAGACCTGCGTCCGTACAAACTGATATTGCATTCGTTTTGTACGCACTTCTAACGGATAAAAGGGTTTTCAAATATTCTTTTCAATCGTGTATAGGTTTGGCGCAGGGTGGAGGTCTCATTTGACGCAGTACCCATAGTTAGGCTGCGTTGTGCCTGCGCTGCGTCGTCCTCGACGCAGCGCCTATAGTTAGCTGCGCTGCTAGGCAGCTTACATATTAGGGCTAGTCAATGTACGACGCCACCATGCATTGTGGTTAGGTTTTAGTGTATTACTTTCTGTATATATTATTTGTTTATTACTTTACGAAAGATGTACGACAGGTACATTGTATATATAATTATACTTTTTTTAAACTCTTAATGCACTGTTAGTGTACTTCTTTTCAACGGTGTCCTCGAGTTTCTCTCTACAACCCCCTTCCTCACTTGCCAACTGGGTACTTCACCATAATACCGAAGCGGAAAGCGTTACAATATATCATATATTGCCAAAGGATTTCTGCTGTTTGACGGTACCTTTCATCTTTTAACACGGGGAAAAAACGCGTTTAAATCGCCGTTTTCGGTCTGTAATTGCGACGTAAATTCCGCGTTCCATGCCTGTTTCCGTTACGTTTCCATTCCTGAAACTAGTGATTAAGGTTAGCTTACGACCCACCTTAAACGCGTGGGTTTTCCGCGTTCGCATTGACTTATTTACCGAGGGCGCGGTGACCGTAAACGCCAAGTGGAATCCAAATACGGTGGAAGCTTACTTAATCGTGCGGTTTCAGGGAAGGGTAATCTTTACGTTTCCGGTCACAAATACAACAGATTCGCTACCTTAAACATGACCGTTAATCTGGAGTTTACGTTTGAATCCAGCAGTAAACTTCTCGCA
>JAIPMN010040674.1:0-11859 GCA_020650975.1 Apostichopus californicus
GTCTTAATCAGGAAAGTCGTTACAAGGTATTGCAGCTAGCGATGGTTTACGTTGGAGTAAATATACAACTGCTTAGCTTCAAAGAGGTATCAGAGATATTGTTATTCTTTTCAGTATATAATACAATTATTTACAATTCACATGTATTTCTCAAGTAAGCAACTTGATACAGTAATATGACATTTGCTAAACTGTGGAATGAAATAAACATACCATAGAGAAAAACGTGATTCTGAAAGCTGCTAATGTTGAGATAATAGTTTTAATACGAATATGAATCAATGTCAATGTCGAATTTACATTTAAAAGAAACTATGTAACACTTATCAATTCTTTACTATCAGTCAGTGCAAGACATTTATATTACACATCTTTTCTTTTATTAGTTACAATTAATATGCACTGTGCAAAGGAAACAAGAACATATTGTACGGTGAAAATCATGTCATCGTAATCTCTATGAAACACATTGCCAAAATTTTATTTTCAACTTACAGATCACGACAGTAATATTATAAAAAAAATATCAATGAAGTTTGACGCATAAACTCTGCTGTAGAGTAACATTACTTTGCTTAGAGAATTAACGTTTTGTAACGATGGATGTTAAAACACCGAAGAACAATAAAACAAAACCCTGTTCATGCCCTTTAAATTCATTCATTGACCTATATGTTTAGTCTACATGTGTCACGGGGAACTGTTTACATGCGACATGATTTAGTTTTACAATGCGAACGTTTATTTTTTCAATTGAGTTCCAATTGAAAGCAACTGCTTCCTCGATACAATTGTAAGTTACTCGAAGCATATAAAGAAAAACGTGGATTGTTGGTTTAGTTCGTTAGTGAAATAAATTTCAAAATGTTCCAATTATGTATACGGAATATTATACAATGTTTTCTTCCTGATCCTTAAAATAAGGTATGTATGCTCTGAATCAATGTCCTGAGCTTCATACTCTGTGACCGTAATGTTTGTCATGTAAACAATTGTTCTTGACTTGAAATGTGAACTTCCTAAATTATGCTGAAGATTTTCGTCAAGTTATAATCTCTAACAATTACATATAATATTAATGCTATTCTAATTTTTTGCTACATTACCCGATGCTAGTCTGTTGGTATTGGTGTCTTAACTACTTGTACATCATACAATTTGATACAAAAACACGTCAGGTATTGGCCTAGCATCGCGCTCATTTTATCCAAGTTGACGTACGCTATAATACGACGTGAAACACAACGTCTATCCTCAAAATACGTAAAAGGCTTAGATTGTTTAGTATATATAGGGCTATATCCTGATGTTTATTCACTGTCAAAGCATTGTTTATATTCGAATGTTTATGCAAGTGTACCTTATTTTTGTATGTTGGCTTAGTCTCAGCGACTTTATATCGTTATGTGGATTTCGAATATGATGCGTCACGAATTACCAACAGTACGTATTACATGTGTTCATTTGTAAGGGGCAGCAACGTTGTTACCGTGAGGACTGATCTTTAGCATGGACATGATTCACGAAATCTACAATGACCTTTTCATTAATCTAAAAATGTTAGACCACAGTCAATCCGTTAAAATTAAATAGTTTAAAGGGTGTGAAGACTCGCGCAAAAAGAAAGGTCTAATGCCGGTAATCTGACCTAGTTTCGAATGAGGTGTAACAGAAGTGTAACACACCACCATCGATCCCAGAAAATGCACACACAGCTTGCTACCGTCGGTAATTAGACACTAGTGTACCTCAGTACAAACAGCTGCGGTCAATACCCACAGCACAGTGTACTAACGATACAGCGATGGACATCTCATGTCCAGCTAAAGATAACAAGGGATCACGTTTCATTACTGTCTGCATTTTGTAGCGACAAGAGAAAAACTTCACTCGCAAGCAACGGAAAGTTAACTTTTTCAGTGCGCGGCACGCTGTTTGGGGCGAGTCTTCAATGCCTTTAAAACATTCTTGTCGTATTTTACTTTTTCCGTGAGCATAACTCAGCTTAATGCTTACATAAAACATTACAAATGATACCATTTTATAATTGATATCAGACTCAATAATCATTTCAATTTGTAGCGCTAATAGCAGCATTCTTTGATTTCGATCGCTTGGCTTGATGCCAATTTGTTTCCTCCTCAATTTATTGTTTCATACTTTATTTCATTCGTACAATCCACATTTTTGGGGATTTCGTAGCCGGACGCGTCACAGTTTGGAACTTTACGTTTAGATGCTGAAAAATTCACTTCGAGATTGTCTGTAATGCTCATTGGTGAGACCATGACTTCAGCATTAGGTACGCATGTATGACACGTTGCTGCTTTCCCTGCGTCAGCATTAACATATGTAGAAACCGTTGCATCGACTGGTTGTGTAAAGATTGCTTTATTCGTTGAAACTGGTTTAGGAAATCCATTAGCCTTCAAATATCGAATATATATTGATAGAGCGCCAACGACAAGCACAAGGATTGATACTGATACTAGAAGAACAGCCACGACCGGAATGAAGTTGCGTGCTGTTAGTTGTTGGTGTTTGCCGTTGAGGGAGGGTGTAGCAAATGTCAATGGACCATGAAAAATAAAGAAAACAACAAAGACAATGCCATTAAGGTCTCTTTAAACATGAGAAATATCCAGCTAACTATTTCAACGCTAAACTGTATTAGGATACTAATCGTCAAACACAGGAATTATATAATATTCAATTATAAGTAATCTATATTTATTCACTTGGTTCTTTCCATTGGCTTCAGATGCTTAACAAGCAAAGGTCATAGTATGTGAGCCTAATCAAGGAATAATCATTTGTTTTGCAATAATAGCTCTTCTTCAATACACGATCATTTCCTTTTACAATTATTGTTGCCGATGGAGCAGTCACAACTAATGACCATCACTTGGGAAATATTGATTCTAAATGTTGTATTTCTATAGTCTTGGAAGATCTGGGATAGAGGCATAAACCGACAGCATCTATCAACAGGTAATATAGCTTTCTATTACCGGAGCAATCACGACAGCATATAATTATCGTTAGAGGACTTATCAGTACCGGTAATGACTGGGTTATGTGTCTCACCATCTGACATTTGTTCTTTACTATAACTCGTTCCTGCTTTTGTTGATGCAATTTGTACGGCTGTGTGATGTACGGCTGCTGCTGATGATGCTCTGTGATGCGTTGATGATGTTGTGGTTGTTTCACGGTTCAAAACGTTCATGATAATCTTTGTAGTGCAGCCTTTAGCAGACTGACATGAAATGATGCAATTATTATGATATCTCGTTGCAGTGAATGTCAATGAACCTTGAAAGAAGAAACAATTCGTACATTGAAGTTTCTCAGAACATGAAGCCAATTTCATATCAATATTACTCTGTGGTGAGCATGTCGCCTCAAGTAAATTTAAAAAAAGGCAAAACATGTTTACTTTGAAACAGACTGGAAAATGTGGATTCTTGTATTTTACACCTTTTTACTGTGCAATTGCAGCAAATCCTGACACACTTGATGAGGTAAAATAATAATAAAAAGTTCAATGCTATACAATGAAAGATGACCAGTTTATACTGATTAACAGTCTTATTCATTCTATGAAATCAAGTTCTTAGTAATATTTGAATAACATGATTATCTTACTGATGAAACCTACATATGTATATGTATGAAAGATATGTTTTGAAAAGATTGTATCATGGCCAATCCACCTTACGTTCTGAACAGGATGTTGTAAACGTGCTCAACCCCAGACAATTAACTTGCACACGTTCATCCTCAGGAATGTCAATAACGGATGTTTCTGTTGAACCAGTATGACTGCCATTGAAAGTCTACCAATAAACGCACAAAGGAGAACAAAAAACGGATTATCGTAGAAATATTAATAATCGTAGACAAAAATTATTGTATAATCCGTAAAATTTACGGATATTTTATTTTGACCTTGATTACAAAGCATCAGCTAATGTAGTGAATAAATGAAAAAAATAGTTGGCTAAAAGTTATGTCTTAACTTGGTACCAATCTTGTCAATAAATTGATTTAAAACGTTGAAATCAGTTTAAACGTTCATAATAATTAAAAACGTAAGGCTTTGCGATTTGGAATAAAAATGTGCATGAAAAGAAGAAACGATCTTCATACAACAATTTCAAAAAGAGAATATTTTGGTTCTGCTTTAACACTACTTTCGTTGTTTGATAACCTATGTATACGTAGTCGTAGGCGACTACGTTTATGAAGTATATTTCACATAACATTGTTCCTTTTATTTAGCATAATTATCTTACCATAAAGAGGTCTCCGACAGTCACTTGAGCTTGGCAGACAACGATCAATTGGTTACAAGAAAAGGCGGTTGGGGTTGCGTATCGATAGAAACATGAACATTGGTAATATTCGGCTGAATTCTCACTGACATCAGTTAAACGGAGAACTTCTCGACCATTGCGGTTTTCCGTAGCACATACTTTATAATTGTCGTTGCACCTATCATCCAAGATGTCAACGTGTGGAATTGCATTTGCAGGGTAGATGCGCCAAAGATATCTAGGACAACCTGCTAACTGCTCACATTTGAATGTTACATTTTGGCCAACAACTGCAGTTATATTGCTATCGCTATAAACCGATGAAACACAACCACCGTTGATGCATATTAAGCAGTGGAAGAAACAGAAGAATCCTATAACAACACAAATATACATATTGCGTTTTTCTCTCGTGTAAAACAGATGCAATTAAGTGGTCCAAACATTAAATTAAAATTATTTTACATCAGCGTTACAGAACCACATTATCGATGCATTCACCGCTGCATTGAAATTCTAATTGTGCGCTATATAGTCTTTCGAGAAAATAACTCAGGTCTCGTCGGTATGATCGTCTAGCGTTAAAGAGAGTTATTATATATTAATGTATGGTTATTTCTCTAAACCACAGACAATTGTTAAAGGTAATCGAAGTCACTGCATTGGATAGATATAACGTTTGCACACCAAATAAAACAAGACATTTCAAGGACACTGTGTCTTTTTGTGTAACCACCGTCTTCACGTAAGCTGACTATGCGATTGAACGAAACCGAGCGTTGATGCACGTCGTCATAGTATTAGGCTACAACGATAAATGAACAGGACTGGGACTTGTGTAAAGCCATCTGTACGACATCCGCATATCATGCAATGATGCATTATTGTTATTTTTGGTAACTTTATAAGCATGAGGAAGTAATTGGACCTGATAATTAAATGCAAAATGAAACAATGATAAACATGTAAAGTGAAAGTTTAAATTTTTTTATTCTGTCGACACCCTTCGATTTATTATAAATCAATAAACTTCCCAAAATATGCTAGAAGAAAAGACGATTTGGAGACATCGAAAACCCATCTGTACATCAAGTTATTATCATTTGCGCAACATCAGCAAGATTAGAAGATATCTGACCAGACAAGCCACTGAACAGTTAGTACACTCCCTGATAACATTTCGACTTGACTACGGTAATTCTTTGCTCTATGGAATTACAAATGCACAAATGAATAGACTGCAACGGATTCATAACACCGCCGCACGAATTGTGACAACAACTCCTAAGCTAAGTCATATAACACCAGTGCTTGAAGACCTACATTGGCTGCTAATATCTGCCCGCATTGAATTTAAGCTGCTGCTTCTCACCTACGAGTGTGTGAATGGAATGGCCCCGGATTATACCTGAAGAACTTATTGGGCCCATATCAACCATCCCATGACTTAAGGTCCTCTTATCAGGCACTTTTTAAAGTTTCAACGGCCAGACTTTCTTCATGTTGTTCCAAGGCTTTCGTAATCGCTGCTCCTACATCCCACTTAACATAAGGAAAGCCACCTCATTTAAATGGTTCAAATCCCAGCTGAAGACATTTCTGTTTTATAGATATTTTCATCTGTAAGTTCTTGACTGCGCTTTGTACAAGCCTTCGGCACTGGATTTATTGCGCATTATTCAGTGATTTATTTACATAACATCACATCTACCACCTTGCCCAAGAAGACACAGTTCCCCAAAAGGAGCGTATTAATAGTAACAAAATACCTACAAAGGATTTATAATAAGGACTGAACAACTACCCCATGCAATTAGCTTTTGAAACCTTTCTCTTGAGTAGAACGAATCAATACATGCAATCCCGCGATACTTTTTCTTTCCCTTATGGATGCAAACCTAATATATTTTAGATTTGATTGAATTCGAAATTTTTACTGATGCAGATCACGTTCTAGTGAACTTTCCTTGTTGTGACATCGAAAAGGGAACATTTTACAAGGGCCCATAAACTGGGAATTTATGCTATGTATTCCTGTGTAACTCTACAATTTTACAAAAGAGCTGGAGTCGAGAATTTTGTTGTTTCATTCCTCCTTCCAAGTTTACCCCATATAGAATAAAATATATCTTTCTTTTTTGGGGGGAGAGGGGGGGGGGGCACTATGTAAACCTGCGGATAAATTCTCACGCAGTTTTCTGTGTTTGATTCGACTAAACGGTTATTGGGCATTATTAGTGGAAATAAAGACATATTTGGAAGTGCTCTACATAGCCATTATATTCCAATGTTATGCTATTCATCATTCTTAACCGTGATGTAAGTGAACTTGTGAAGTTTTCGTCCAGTACAAAATATCGATGTATACCTGTATATACCCTACATTTCAAACTTAACAGATGATTTTTTGAAATTTCTTATTCAAACTTAAAAAAACAGTTCATTCCCCTCCCATCAATCATATCTACTACCAGATTGCCAACCCCTTCCCCCTTATACCCCTCCCTCTCCCTCCAAACTACTTGACCAGACATGTAATACAATGGTAGTCATGCGTAACGATGAGTCATATAGGCCTATTGCACTACTACAGTACATGTATACACAATACATACAGTGTGGCTTACCATATCAGGATTTCATCGTCAGAACCTTCAACGGCTGGATGGTCAAATTGCCCATAAAAAGAAGGTCTAACGCTTCTTGGTAGTATTTAGCGATGATTATATGTGCTAAATACCGTTTCAATTACGTGAGTGATAGCGTTGACCACCACTACACGAAGCGTTTCAACTGTGGTTGACCGAAATTCTATACCATAAAAATGCTCGAGTTGAATTGCTAAGGATTACTCACAAAGTGTAGGCGCTATTGCTAAATTGTTTCTATGTAGCCTAGCGTTTCAGTGTGGCGCTTCTGGACAGCTAAAAATCTTCTCTGTAGGGTGAGGCATTCGGGAGAAATATTTTCGGAAATGTGACCGTGTTTTGGCCCTAACTTAGACCCCAAAAATTTTTGACATATTTTCCCCAAATACAGAGCCATCTCTCTACATATGCCTGTGAGGCTCCTGATTTGAGTCCTTGTATGTATTAGCTAGTTGTAATCGGAAAGGGTTAGTTGATTGAAGGTTTTCACTGTTCTCACGATTTTTTTTGAAAAAAAAGGTCAAAACGACTGGTTTTTTGAATGTAAAAAAATCTTTGAAGACAAAAAAAAGAAGTCCATGTGACCCCCTCGGAATAAGGTTGTTTATTGATGCAGGCTGTCTTATGTGCAAAATAAAGCTATGGGAAGCTCTCTAGTGTATTCCTATCTCAAGTAAATGATTTTCTATAAACATGGTTTTTCAGTGTCCACATATGAAACAATCGGCCCAATAGGAGCTTATTTTCAGCTGTTACAGTAGGTACCGTGTCACAATTAGGGTAGGGTATATCCCAAGGTGACCTACTCTAATGTTTTGTTTTTGGCAAATGGTGAGTCTCCATCATTCTTTCTTCGCTGTTGAAGAGAATGAAATGAAATACAGATGGTCTAAAAATTTGAAAGATTGAGAAGATTTAAGGTATTTTAGAAAATCTTGGGTGAAACAAGAATATTTCCGCAGCGAGAGCTGTAATATGGGTTGAGGAGCATTATGCTGACAGTTGAACTGTCCTATAGCTCAACAATCTAAACGATCATGGTGGCAAATAAATGGGCTTTAATAGACATCAGATATATCATGTGGTTGGTAGGAAATATCAGTCGAAAATTTCTATCTAAGCTTTAGCGGTCTTGGAAATGACGATTTTAGTAAGTCAATGGAGCAATTAATTGTGGTATGACATCAGTAATACAAGCATCTTCTCTGCACTCATTATACATCTGCCTACAAATGCACTTAGTTAATCAACGAATAATCAATTTTTGTGTTCCAATGAAAGAGATGGTAGAGAGAAGGACTGCACGTTTGTGATCAGTTTATAAAATGTAAATCATCATCTGCAGCCGATGAGGTTTATACTGACCCGTTGGTAGAAGTTTTTTTCACTTCACACTCCGGACTCAGTTTCTTAATGATTATTGAGACAAAAATGGAATCCTACTTCAGTTTCCCATGGTGATATAAACATAATATCAACGAAACCATCAACAGACATCACGATTTGATATCAATAATTATCGTATATATTATATACTATGAAGCACAAGAAACATATTGTGGACATTTCGAAATAGCTTACGAGAATTCCGAGTCCACATTTTATTGACGATCTGACATAAAATGATCAGCATATCTCCCATTCTTTTAATACTATACGTTAATGTTAAAAACGTATTTTTTTAAATCAATATTTAAGTTTTGTCTTTGAAATTTTCGTAGACTATTTGGTAACAGCGAAAATATGAGGGGGCTCTTACAACTTGTATATCTAATATTACCTTTCCTTATAGTAGTGAACGGTACATGCATGGTGCTCGCTGTATTATTCGAATCTAATACATACAGTACACTGCTTTGTTTATCATGTACTACATATACGGGAGGCTTTATATTCACGATATAGTATTAATAAGCCAACCCGCGTATTTCAGATCTGGCAATCTACTATACGTTTTGTATCATGTGGAAAAGAATGCAACTAGTGAGTACCTAATTATCACTTCTCCACTGTACCTATATTAGCGTATGGCAGCAGGTTAACCTTTTTTCTTACCAAATTAGTAATTGATTAACTACCAAACTATGTAACTAAAATAACTAGCTCATAAACTTAACAACCAAGAAAGTAACTAATTTCATAACAACTTGATATTAACATTTCGGCTAAAAACAAATAGAATCTGTTTCTTCCAAGTCCTCCATCCACGTCCTGAATATACTCTCCTATCATGCTACTGGGAGCGGGTCATAGTCCTCACAAAAGCCGATTGTACATAAAGATTGATTAGCACACCTTGGTGGAACTCAATTGTTTTACTTAAGCTCACAGGCAGATGGGTAGAGGTAGGGAATCAGGTGTGTTACACTGAGATACACAACTTTGCATCATGTATAAACTGAAAGGCCTTTTTGTAGGTAATGTTGTATATAATTGAACGTGGTTTGTCACAATTATCTTATTGGGTCATTCCATATCAAATCACTAAATTTTGGAGTATGTTGTAGTTCGACATCTTTGAAAAATTCCCAAATTTATTTTATGATTGGAACACCACAATATAAGCATATTCTGAAAATTTCAGTTGCATTGCTCCACAATTGGCCGATTTATCACACTGTGGCCACCGTGGCATTTTGGCATTTTCTTGACTTTTGAGGTCTCATTTCTCAGCAATTAAACATCCTACTACCTTTCTATTACAGATGCATATAGAGTCTATCCTATAGATCAGGAATATAAACAAAATTAGTCTACAAAAATATTGTCTTGTGGAGTTATGTCAACTTAAAAGTGTCAAAATATTCGAGTTTTGTACTTTTCACTAAAAAATGTGCTATTTTTAGTGATGAATTGCTCCTAAACCATTGCTTCAGGGTACTTGATTCTTTCAGAGATCATTATGTCTAGTACAAACAGTACAAAATAATGATTACAATGCTTTCCTATCATATATTTGCAAGTTGTGCAACTCTAAAGTTGCTATTTCATGCTGCGATTCACAGGGTTTTATACTTTTATATATAAGTACAGTTCTTATATATAAGATATTATATATAAGTTCTTACACCTAAACAAATTTCAGGGTTCTAGCTTTTCTCAATATTAATTTATGAAGTTGTTAACTTTTGCTCCGATGTACAAAAGAGGTCGTCTTTGACAGCCAATAACTCAAAACGCGTCATGTTGAATAATTCTGATAATTTTTTCTGGAAGAGATATAGTACCACCCTGTTTGTACAAAAACTTTCAGGGGAGTATTTTGCCTTATTTTGAAATGAAAAATCCTCAAAGTTTGGGATTTTTACAAAAAAAAACGTTTTTGCCTGTTTGATGTTCCATGTGTTTTGAGCCTGGGTATTGTACTTCAAGGTCATTCAATCCAGTACTGTGCAGTTTTAATTTCATATAAACAAATACTATTTGCCATGTACTTGTCTGTTTCTGGTTTAATTAATTTAATTAAAAGACTTAACTATATAAATGAATGTCAACCAGTACACACATACAGTGTGTACAGTACATACATACAGTACATGTAATGGATGTACATGTACAGTGTTTATAAGTGTTAGGTGTAAACATAGTCTTCTGGCATTTTAATGACAAAATAAACGTCGAAGTAGTAGCAGTAGTGTTTTCATCACTTTGAATCGTTTTATTCAATATAGTGTATACTGTTGGGAATTTGTTTCATAGCAAACTGTGATTTAAGGAACACGAAAGTATCTGATAAGTTGGCTCCTTCTTGAAGATAAATATTGTATAATTAGAGGGGTCTAAACCTTCCGATAACAACAAGCTGTTACCATTGACAACACAAAAAGTTAGAATCAAGCAGTTTAAACCTGTAGATAAAATAAAACTAGAGCATTCATATCATATGGCACAGAAGTTAAACTTTGCTTTGGCAGCTATTAAAAAGTGTTTCTTTTATAATTTTGAATTCGAAATTACTTCTTAGTTCTTTCAGAAATAAACAATAAATTGTGTTCACATTTCTGTCGTTGCTGCGCTTTGTATTTCCATCTTTCATCTGTCTCGTTGCTATATAAACAAAGTTTATACATAAAGATGAAGTTTAAATAAGCTTCAGCTTAAATTAAGTTAATAGACACCATGGAATTTAAACAAATGTTTAAAACTATATTATTACCAAAAAAGTGTTTAATTGAAGTTTCTATGACAAATTTCTTTACAAAAGAACGAATGTTTAATTATCTTTACTTTCATTTGTTAATCAACTATATAGCTAACACACATGCATAATGACATTTTGTATTCCTATCTTGATGCATTAAGTTTGCCTCCTTTCCCCCTCATTTATTCTATGCAGCTACGGCTTTTTGGTACATTACAGTTACAAGATCAGTCTTATTGACATAGACTGAGATGCAAGCAAAAATAACCAAATGACATGAACAATCAAATAAAAAACAACAACAACTAGAGGCATAAAATAAACTGATGGGATAACTCAAGACAGAGAGCATTTTGTAGCTGCAAAAAAATAACCCTATTCTTATGGTTGCTTGTTCTGCAATAATTTGTACCTTTCAACACTAACGGCGAACATACATTTGTTAAAGAAATCATCAATAAACAGCCTCTTATGTTCGTTTATAGTGAGGAAGATATATAGTTTTTGAAAAGTAAACTTAAAAAAAAGTTATATATAGATGACATCAGCCTTTTCAACAACTAAATATTATAATATCTTGTTTTGTTAAAATAAAAATGTTGTCTTGAAACCCGTCCTCTTATTTCTATGTAACAGTGCAGTCGCAAACCAAACGCTCATAACTCTCTACATGCATCTTACAAAAACTGAAAATCTCTAGTTTTACCAATAAGAAACAAACTGAAAATGTATTTGCAGCACTATTCTATGT
>JAIPMN010040678.1:0-26078 GCA_020650975.1 Apostichopus californicus
GGTCAGTGAGGGTGCACAGTGTTAAAAGATTACCAGGGCATACTAGACACGGTAGAATGCGGTGCTAAGGTTGTGGGGAGACAGGTAAGCGGGGAGCGAAGTAAATATTAAAAATTCTGTTTGGCAACAGTATGCATATGTAAACCCCATATTTATCCAAACATACGAACAACTCACCTCTGTTCACAGGTGCCGTTTCCACTGGGCGTGGTTCCTCCTCGTGGCCAGAGCGAGGGCAGCAAACAAACTCAACACCCTGATACATGTCGACCTGATCGCTGCAGGGCAGGAGCATGCCGGTGCTAGCTAATTTAGTTTTGCTCTTCCGGCAGCTGTTTCTGGCTGATTTCTTCCACTGCTGCGGTGTCTGGCAGGTGCCTTCCTCGTGCAGGTGTCTGAAACGGCACAGACTCGGCACAACCAGGGCGTCACTCTCGAATGCTCCGACTGAGAGAAGGATAGAGATGTGACGTCAGATTCTCGTATTTTTAACCGAGGAATTGTTTACCTAAAACAAACTCAAGCAGTTTGATCCCCCAAAACTTACTGGTATACATGCAGTATACTTCTGGGTGGTAGATAGGGAGCGGTTGCCCAGGGAGCGAGGGCGCAGAGCTAAAACGTTTCCAAATGTGTAGTTAGGTAGATGGGAAAGTGCAATTGTGGAGTGGGAGACAGGTAAGAGAGGAGCGAAGTAAAGTCAGTAGTTTTGATACATTTTGACATCGTCTGATGCTAACGGAAAAAAAACACACCGCAGATTTTGTTGGTCATTATTATAAAATGGATGCTATCATGTAAAGATCCACACATGGATTGGAAGAGGCAATGCTGTACCAGCTTAAAGCAAATATAGATAAAGTAGGTTCACATACTGTCGGTGAGTGATATCTTATAAGACATCTACTTTTATACTGCAAGGGCTCAATGATGTTGCATGCTTTAGAGCAGTATTATCTAAGTGCACATAAAATGTTTGCTAATTAACTGTGAAAGAATGCATGCATGGATGCTATTTTCAGACATTCATTATATTTGGGAAGTCTACTTAAAGCCATACTTGTATAGCATATCTTTGTCTGCATTACATATCTGACAGAGGGCTCTGGATCTAGGCGAGTCAAGGTGCAGTAAGTGGTGTTGCAATGGGGTACAAGTAAATGATGAATTTGAAGGTACATTTAAAGTTGACGGAAGTTACACGGAGGGTTAGTCTCTCCACAAAACAGTCCCAAAATCCCTCCCTATGCAAGAAAAGGATACTTATCGGGCAGCAAGCAACTTCTAAGCTCTCTAGAATCCAGTACATGGAAAACTCTCAAATTATCCTAAGTTACCATTATGGACGAAATCCGAAGGAAAAAATCCACTCGAAAAACATGTGCACGGGCACTTTGGATGGTAGAATGAGAAGGAAGGGCAATGACTGGAGGGGCCGGTTATAGAGGGCGCACAGTGATAAGAAGGTTACCAGGACATTCTAGGCATGGTAGAATGAGGACCGTGCTAAGGTTGTGGGGAGACAGGTAAGCGAGGAGCAAAGTAAATTTAAAGTTTTCAGTGGGACCCAGACAGTCTTACCAAGGCATCTGTAGGGTACCACATTGGCAAAGGTGGTGCACTGGTCTTGGTTTTCCTCCGAGCACCAACTGGTTATGTTTACCGGATGATCTGCTTCCACGATGTTGGTCACATCGAACCCGGGGTATTTCTGTAAACGGATGAAAAAAAGGAGAAAAAAAGAAAATTATAAAAGATTTAGGAAGGAATGACGACCACCAACAAGGGAACACGTAATTAAGACGTAAAACAGACAATCGGCAGAAAAAGAGAAATGAATCTAATAACTGGATCGCTTATTCTTATTTCAACATACATATTTTTCATAAACGTATATCACAGCAGTCACGCATTCAAGTGATTCAACAAAAATATTTTATTTTTGCCAGAATCTTTGGCTATTTCCTCGTGATCTTTAAAATTATTCAAAGAAAACACACAAAGAAAACACCTGAAGAAGAAACAAAGCAAAAAAAAAAAATAAATTGTTCCAATAGGGTTAGGGCTTCGGAGAAAATTAATATTAAGCATTGCAAAAATTTAAGGCCCTGCATAAATACATACATCTATCTGCTCTACCTCCACATTCATAAAGCCCTGTCTAATAATATTCATGTCTGATAAACTTCACACAGTTATTGAACACATATTTATAGTAGAGTCTGCTGCGTAGAATATTTGGTCTTAAAAATCAATAAAATGTAATTATTCCATGTTTTTCCTTCCGCCTCCTTCTTTACCCACAGTCCATCTCACCGGAGACTTCATACATCGATTTGATTCCGCAATCTTTTTTCAATCAAAGGCCATCTGTTTCTCATAACCGGCGAAAAAACAGACTGCGCAGGAATTATTCATACGGCTTTTACGGGGAAAAGCCTTTAACACTTTACAAGAATCAGGACTTTTAAAGGAACACTAAAATCTTGTATGTTGCTTCTAGCAAAGCTGAGAGATTAAATGGGATGTTATTTAATATTCTACGATCTGATGTTCAGATAACTTTACTGCGAGGCTTGGAACAATTAATGTTCCCTTTACATGCTTACATTGCAAATTAATGCTGAATAAATACAATCTTTTCACATAGGACCTGTACAGTAGAGGCATGATCTATTATTCATGCAACTTTTACGCTGTAAGAGTTGGTCAGTAATTTATGTTACATGCTAGAAGCAGAGATAAATACAGTATCTTGGTTCAAATTATATTAAGATCATTATAAATTCAACTGACTACGCAGAATGGGGACTTACTGTACTGAATTAATATGATGACATGCTTAAGGCAATATTATACTTGTTCAAACAAGTTTGATTCACATGAGTTCTTAACATTTATTTGACTCCTACTGTCGAGATAGACCCTTAATTGATTAGTCATTCAAGTTTAGCTGCACTGGAGAAAATTAATGGCCTACAGTGTTACCAGAATTTGAGCTTCAATAGGCCGGATTAGACTGGCTGTAAAGATGCTTAATAAAAGCCATATTTTTTTAAATAAGTATTGGGTAATGGTGTAAAACTTCTGTGTGCAACGCTGATAAAAATCTACAAAATATTTCACACATCTCTGTGTACCTCCAATTATTAATCTACATTTTGTGTTTGTTTGCAAATAAATTCATACTTATACTAAGAACCATCTATTGCCACACAATAGACTGTACTGTAGGTGTGCAAGGCATATTTTTAATAGTACTCCAGTGTACAATTAAGACAACCAAATTTCTGTAAGGACATCCCAAATCAGCTTTGGATAGACCACCAGTTGTTTACATCAAATTCAACTAAATATCCATAAATACTGTACGTTAAATGATGAATCACTCTCCATCACTAGGGAGATACTGATATAAAAACATAAATAGTGGTGGGCCAATGCTCCACCCTAAGGGGAGCTTGACTGGCCCAAGGCTGTTGTCCTCCTCCTCCTCCTCCTCCATAACCCCCCTCCCCTCCCCCTCCTCCATTATTCCTTCTTTGTTAGTTTGGTACATTGTTTTTTTGAAGAACCAGATTTACTGTTTGGACAACCAAATGGTAAGACCCTAATTGGAAAAAGACCCAAAAGGGCATATTTTGAGTAGAGACATGCATCACAACGGTGAAGTGAACATGTGCAAAAGTTATAACATGCACCATTTGATTACTGTACAAACCATGTTGTTTGTTTTTACAATACAGAATATTTTATACATGTACAGTTTTACACTCATGAATGCAAAGTTCAACATTATAAATTTCTGTTACGTAGACAATAACCCTCATGGTCACACAAAATTAAAATTATTGTTTTGTATTAAGTGGACACTAGACATCATACTGTACATCGTTTATCTGTCTCCAAAAATCAAATAAACTTTCTTAAAATATCCCTCAACTTCCTTCCAAATCTACCACATTTTACCCAAACGAGACCGAGTCGGCGCTGCGATGATCGCCGCCAGCTCTTCATTAAAAGTTAATAAATTCTGTTTGACTATGAGCAGGCAGACAGCAAATCATGTTCGTTGATAGGAGACAGTCGAGAGAGATGATTGAGAAGTCAACATCAAAACATCTGGCAAGTTTTTTCATTACATTAAGTCAATAAATCTTCGCAGGTCACAAAGCAATATAACGTTGATGCACATGTGCTAGATCAGCAGTCCGTTCACTTTTAGTCCCGCAACCCAGAAGTCCACAAGGGCAGAACAACGACCCACCAACTAGACCCCACTAGAAACCCCCCCCCTCCTCCTCCTTCCCAATTTACTAAGCTGAAGGCATGCCAGTTGGCCTGGACTACAAAGAAAATGATGCTCTATAAAAATTGATTTAAAAAAAAAGCACAATGTTGACCAATTTTACAGACGTCCGGATTAACCCTGTGACCCACCGAAAATCTTTGGCGACACACTTTTGGGTTGCATCGTCGCAGGTCATGTATGGAGTCGTCATCATTCTAGATTCGCGACGATCACCTAGATTGCTTTAAGTATGGGCACTGGTTGTACAGGAGGAATAAATCATATATGTTAAGCAGTGTTACCAACACCATGAGCAGTAGAATAATAATAGCAGCAGTACTATATAATATTCATAATAATAATATTAATAATGTGTCTACACTTGAACATATGTTCAATTGAGTATGAAGCAACTGTTTTTTAGCCTGCGGTGACATTTTACTGATTACTTTGCCAGTCACGATGTCTATATAAATATGTATACAACCAGTAGCAGCGGTGTGGCTATCACGCCAAATGGCTCGGTCTTAAATCAGCCTTCAGCAATTTTAATTTTGAATACCAGCTGCGGTACAGTATATACTGTAGCACAGTTTTAACTGATTTAGACTCATAATTAAGCACTGGTCTTGGTATATTATCAAAGTGTTTTGTATTTTGCCTGGACTTTCATTGAGGAACAGAAAAGGAAGATTTGTTTATTACTGTGATCTTCGATTTTCATGATTGTCCAAAAATTACAAGATGAAAACCAAATGTTGTTTTAATTTAAAAAAGTAAAGAAAAGAAAGAAAGTTGACCAGCTTATTTCTTTTATCTTCTCTGCACATTCATTTACAACAGTTGTGACTCAAAAATACAAACATTTTGTTCCTGGAAGCAAATTACATAAGGATGATTATAATCCATAATTATTTTGGTTTAAAATAAAACTTTAAACTCAAGTTGCATTTTGAGTTGTTAACTTGTAACTTTTTGGCACTCGGAAAAAGCAATTTAAATATTCATATATCATAGGAAACTCCTCAATCAAAGAAAGTGGGTCTTCAGTTCTCTTGATTTGAGAGTTAATTTGTAAATGTACAATACAAAACAGAAATATAATATTTGTGTCCCACAAAATTTATGTTTCTAATGACTTTTGGTTTTTATCCAAGTTGGAAAAGTTACCATTGTCTTTGCCTACTTATTAATATATTATTAATTTCGGTGGATTAAAGCCCCCAAAAATTGAAGGTTACAGTTGGAAGGTGGACATCAGGTTTTGTATCAAGGCCAACTCATTTTTCACATGACCTTACAATGTCAGTAAACCTATTCAGGGCGGGTTCACTGGTAATATCGTTCAAACATCACACTCAACACACACAAAGTGGGCACAATTCAAACAGTCGCTTCCAGTGCAAAAGTTAGTACACCACATCTACATACAGTAGTGTCCAGCATACGGTGTACACCCAATCCAGCAACTTTCTACGTTATAATTTCATATACAAGTTACCTCAAACTTGAACCAACGTTTTTGTGCTTCAGTGAAGAAAGATCACTGTTACAGTAAGTCTGAAAGTGTGCTGCCCAAGGACAACATTTATGATCCGATCTTATAATACTAAAGATATCCTATGTACAGGCTATAGGTTTGTTCGCTTCAATGAATTTGACCACAGCACCCATGTAACCAATCATTTTTCCAGGTTTACTGTACAATTCTTTTCCCCCTAAAATACTATGATCCATGATCACTTTAGGTAACAACGGACAAGTCGTGCGGATGAAGCCAATCAATGAAAATAAAGCTCAGCTTTAAATTCTCTTCACACAGGTCTGTGTATATATCCTGTTACAGCATGTACAATGTAATAATTTGCTGGTTTACAATACAGAATAATGTATGTATGTTCAACGCAGCACACTATAGGCAGGCACATGACAAATTGGTCCTTGGTATACTGCTGCTTTCAAAGAGCAATATTTATATCTTTCATAATTGCACTTCCATATCGAACAAGGTTTTAATAATATTGCGTTGCCCTGACGACAGTTTCTGGCAATATTTATTCTTATAAAATGAAACATTTTATATGATCACTGTGCACGCAATCAATCAATGTTGTCTTCTAAGACATCCATACCCTTTATTTCGAGAACTGAATATTATCCAATATTAGGGATATTGAGCCTTCACGTCGGCGATACCAAAGTTTTTAAATATTACTTGGGTGATGACTTGAATATATCAACAAATGTTTTAATCTCCAATCTGTAGATCTGCCTTTCAAATAAATGTCTGGTTGTCTGTAATTTTCTCGTGACTGTTACTATGACTAAACTTAAGATATATGATATGAGTGACTTTACCAGCGAATATTAAACAGACACATGGATATAACGTGAATATATTGGCTGATGGATTGCGCTGATTTTCGTAGATATGCTGTTCAGTTCTCAAAGAATAAATTGCAAGTTCTACCAGAACGGGAGTATATAATGACATGGCTGAATGTTTTTGAAAAGATGCATATGATAAATGGATAAATTATAAATATTTTATCCCAAAATTTACTGGTTTGGATATTTACAAGTGACGAGCTCACCTGTCTCCCCACAACCTTAGCACTCTCGTTCTACATGTACAGTACTGTGCCTAGAATGAACTGGTAACCTTTTAACTCTGTGCGCCCTCTATTAACGCCCCCCCCCCCTACGGTCAATGCCCTTCTCATTCTACCATCCAAACTGTCAGTAAACAGTGTGTGATATATGTCACACAGTATAAGCACACTGACAAGTTTTCTTTTTTTCTGTTTTTCCTAAAAATTTACATCCAATATCCTAATTCAAAATTTGTATTTACATTTCAATATGAAAACACAATTTGGAAGATGGTCCTATTTCTTTAGTCAAACAAAATTTTCTGGACGGCAAAGTCCAAAATACAGTTAGAAAATGTCCATTGAACATGATAGAGAGACTTTCACCAGAATAAGATTCTATACTGTACTGCGCCAATGGTAGATTTGGAAGGAGGAGGTGATGGGCGATGACACAGAGGAGGGTCAAGGGGAGGGGGGTACAGTGCTAAAATGTTAAAAGTTATTTAGGCTATGTAGATGGGAAGGTGCAATAGTAGAGTAGAGACAGGTAAGAGAGGAGTGTATTAAATCTATCCTTTTAATAACGAAAGACTTCACAACATTTTGAGGAGAAAGAAATACACCAAAATGATTTTATCGAGTGAAAAGGAAGATAAAAAATGACCATACAACAAACTTCACATCAGGTTCTACAGTTTTACAAGTTGCAGTTTGCACACATGTATATTACAGTACAGTGGTTGTCCGTTGTTGTACAATTTAGCTAATCCCTTATTTATGAATACCGTGGCAATTTAAAATTTCACTGGCTCTGATCACTTAGGAAGATAAGAAAGTTGATGATAAAATGAACGTTTCATCCATAAAATGAGAACACCTGCGACATCGCCGCTATGCCTTCGGGACTAAAACAGACTGGAGCTGTAAGATCTTTCCTAGAGATCTGGACAGCCTAGTTGTTACATATTACAAGGAAGGTGTCTATAGGCATGAACCAATTTATATCGCTGTACATGTATGCAGTTCACTGATCCATCTTGTAAGGCAGGAACTGAGCTTTGCCTCATTACCTTGGAGAATCACGGAAAGAAGAAAAACGCAGAGCTACAGTATGGAAGTATCAAATGTACAATAAATCCTGTAAAATAGAAAATCTGTACATTTATTACTTGGAAAACTTGAAAGAAAATGGTTATTCAAAATGATACAGGTTTTATTAACAAAGCAAAATTAACAAAAAGATATCAATCATGATATGTCTCTGATTCTCTGAATCAAGTCAATTTACTTTAGACCCGATGCTGTTTAGTATATATTGTATGAGGATATGTATTATGTACATGTACCTATTCTGTACATGCATGTTATATGTGAAGAACTTCTGAAAGGTATATTCAGAAGCGAGCAAAAGTGGGTGGCACCCTGGAAGCAAGAATAGAGGGCGCATTCCTAAAATGTTTCCAGTTACGTACCTTAGGTAGATAGGAAAAGTGCAGATGTAGATTGGAGACAGGGAAGCGAGGAGCTTCTTATAAGTAAATGCTTGGTATGTACACAAATATCTAAGTACTTATGGTAGATCTTTAACAATGAGGTTCTGCAGACTTTGGGAAAGTGCATTTTATAAGTTAATTGCAGTTATCACTGTATTAATTACAGTGATGTTCGTTAATAATGGAAAACAAACCATGAACCACCCTCCTTTAATATTATACTTGTATCCAATATACTGTAACTAATATTTATTAATTGAATTAAAGAAATATATACAACATATTCATTAACTAAATTAATATTATATGTGTATTCATCAGAAGAATAGCTACATGTAAGTGATAATATTAATGTATAAGAATAGATACCACATGATATATAAATGTGCTAGGGGACTAAATATAACAACATTTTGTCACCTCACAAAGATGTACAGTACTCAGTCATATGAAATGATACTGTAGCCTACATCATTCCATCATGTATGTTAATCCCTGTTTTTCTTCCCTTCTTTGAGATTCTAAAAGATATATATCCTTAATTTGTCTCCACATTTCCCACATTCAAGAAACCCAAATTGCCTTATACAGTGAAGACAAATCTGTCATTTCAAAATGCTATTCAGGAATAATAATTTATGTTTTTTAACTTTTTGTACATTGGTTAAAGTAAATCTTTTTGAAATCTCATCCGGGAGATGGCTATATACCAAATGACTTAATCATATAAGGCATTGACCTTGTAGTTTCTTGCAAGGGCAAATAAGCTTAATATTGTATAACCCAAACATTGAACAGATAGGAATTGTGAGAGCTGGATGTATAGTGTTTGACACTATCTAAGTACTTAATTTGTCTTGTGACCATTTAACTCTGCAATACTTATGACTATATCTTTAATATATAGTTGACAAGTAAAAAGCTGTGCTCTTAGTAGAATCACCGGGAGGCTACATTAACGCTATCACACCTTCTCTCGTTTCATTACAGCTAGACCTCAAACCATCCACAGAAGATGAATAAGCCAGCCTATAGGTGTGATATTTGACACTCAGAGTACAGATCTGTGGTTAAGTTACAAAGCACTGTGCAGTACATGTAACTAGTCTAAGTATGTCAGCTACTGTAGATCTGGCCAAAACCATCCATATAAGATGAATAAGCCAGCCTATAGGTGTGATATTTGACACTCAGAGTACAGATCTGTGGATAAGTTACAAAGCACTGCACATGCAGTACAGACATGTTATTAAGTATGTCAGCTACTATAGATCCCGCCCAAACCATCCATAGAGGATGAGTTAGCTAGCCTAAAGGTGTGATATCTGACACACAGAGTACAGATCTGTGGATAAGTTACATAGCACCGTGCAGTACAGATATGTGACTAAGTACTGCTATTTCTTTAAATCAAACCATCCACAGAGGATGAATAAGCTAGACTATACAGTAGGTGTGATATTTGACACACATAGTACAGATTTGTAGATTAGTTACAATGTACTGTACGGTACAGACATGTAACTAAGTATGTCAGCTAGCCCAGGCCCAAACCATCCACAGAAAAAGAATACCACAAATCTCACTGCTACTCCGAACCATCCGAACGCCCGAACCATCCATGTCAGAGGATTAATAGCTAGACAAGATGTGATATTTAACACACAGAGTCTTCAATATGGCAGATTGTTGCCTGGTGACATATGATTGGCTAATGCTCGGTTACGTAAAAGTCTGACGCCCTACTGGGAATACGGAGACCTACTGCCTACAATACCACAGCTAGTATACTGATATACACAATCCATGATATGTGCATGCTTTCAAGATCCATAGGTCAAACAACAACCTGTGTGTATCGATTTCACTACGTACGGGATAAAACTCCATCAAAATATTAACTCTCTAATTCCTTCAATAAAGGAATCTGTACCAATGCTTAAAGGAGCATTGCTACATAAGTTTTTACAATTTATTCTGAAATCTACAGGTAGATCTCAGTCATAAAAGAGAAACAAGTATAATCTTTATTAGCCAATGGTCCATGGCAAAGCATCGCCAGGCTAACATGAGTAGACGATTGATTAGAGAGCAATTCTGATGATTATGACTGATATCTTAGACCAAACGCATTGATTATTCAGGCATCTGAAAGCAGGTATTCGTTTCACCATGATGGATATTTATAAACCAAACCAGCAGAGTATTATTCAAAATATTATTCAAAATAAGTAATCCTCCAGTCCGCCAGTCAGTTGCTACTGTACTTACTCCAAGTCACCCTTAAAAAGTTTACCACCATGATAAGTTTTGTTAAATATATAATTAATAGTAAGTCAAAAAAGTTGGACATGAAAACGTTTCGCTAAATTCCACCCACATCAAAAGTGATATTTGATTACTGCGAGCTAAACCAACTTGTCACGGGACTTTAGTCTTAGATATAGAATCTACATATTTATCACAATTTATATCACCATGCAGAGGGCTCCTTTAAAGTCAATCATGCCAATTACTGTACAATTATCCAGTCATGCACAATTTATACTGGGGAGATTGCCACTGTCAATCTTAATTTAAATTCTCATTATGCCAAAACTGTTTTTTTTTTTTTTGTCTTTCAAATTTACTATTTTTATCTTAGAAAGATAAGTCTCAAATCCCCAAATCTACTGTTTTATTAAATATTAACGAACGGCTAAACTCACCTGCCTCCATTCTATACTTTTGCACTTTCAGAATTCACCACTACAAAGAAATCAAGAGGATACTAGAAACAAAAACTTGGCAGAAAACATGTTTTACTGCATGTACATAGGTCTTGCACTCACTGAATGGTACATTCTGAAGGTGGATTGAGTGGGCGGATTCTCAGGCATGGAATTCGGGATTTAGAGATAAATAGTTACCAGTTTGTAGGTTAGATGAAGAGGAAATTAAGTAGATACTGTAACTATAGACCAGAAACAGCTTGAGAGGAACGCATATAGTGTATATTCAACATTAGTACCTACAGTACCTACTGTACAGTAGTACTGTTTTGGGTAAATTGCAATCATGCATTGGTCAAGTCTTGTACCTGCCTCCAATAGACTGTATACTGTACATGTAATATAAATGCAATGCAAATGCTTAAATGCAATTGCAATGTAAACTGTTTAAGTGCACATAAATGCAATGCAATGCAAATATGCATAAATGTAAATTCAATTTACAGGTACTGTAAATGTACATACCTGTATAAACATGTATTCCCATCCATTATTCCTGTACTAAACCTATCATACTGAATAGGTTAAAAGGTTTACCAGTTCCAAGTCACCCTAGAGTAGTGCTTATGTTGTGAGGAGACAGGTAAGTGTGGAAGTGCAGAATATACATCTCAGACTATTTAATAGCAACATGTTTCAATTATTCATCTTCCAAATTAAGCTGTGCTTCTTGTAACAGGATACTGTAGGATTAAATTACAGTAGTACAATGCGTCTCGATCCAAGGTTTCGCAGCAAATCTTTCAAATAGTTCAGTTGAACTTGACATTCTGACAGTCCCTTTAAATACTCTATATATATGCTGGTGTGACTTCTTAAAGACCGAATAACCATCAGCTGGCTTCTAAAGTTGCTCCGCAAATCCAATAAAGCCGTGATTAAACTGGTGCTTTCGCAATCAGACGGAGTAATAGATACAGAGGCATAGATCCATTAAAAACTATCTTCGGTTTGCTCTAATTAATGGAAGAAGCAGATGTCGTTAGATTGCTTTATTGCATGTACAGTACAGAACTTTACAAGCATGTATGTGTAAAGCATGTATGCTGAACTCAATATAGTAATGCAGAATTTTGGTGTGGTTTGTTTTTGTCTGTGAACTTATTTACTAAGTACTGCTCTGCTCTGCACTGTTCTATACTATACTGTACTGTAAGTATACTGTACTATACTATACTGTACTGTAGTGTACAGTACTCTACTGTACTGTGAGGCACTGTATCGTAGTTTAGGTGTAGTATACATAGTTTCTAATAGAATGTTCTATTATGAGTGAGACATAAAAACAAGAATACAGGAGCAGTGGTTGGTCATAATTTAACAGAGCTGTGATTTACGTCCTACAGTACAGTATGTCAGTTTTAAAGACTCTGATTAACCTCAGGGAGTTGCTTTTCAGAATTAAGTCTCTGCTTTAATATTCTACTAAAAAGACACAATTTCATAGCCCTAGATTAATTGACACAGAATGAGAATGGACTATAAAAAATGATAAAGGGAGGGGGAGGAAAGTGATGGAGACACAGCTTCACCTTAGTGTACTTTAGGGATAAAAAATTCCTTCATGTTTTTGGAAATAATTTGAGCCAATCTGTATTTTATGTCTGATAAATTCAAGGAGCCAGCACAGTAGGCCATATTTGCAGATCTATATCTTCAGATTTTGAAAACATCTGTAACTTTGAATAGCCATATTCTCTTGCATGGCCTTTCATTTTGACAATAAATCTTCACACCACTCTCAGCAATAAATAAATAAATGCATCGATGAACCTCCATCTCATCGGAAACCATTTCCGTATTTACTCTTACGCCCCGCAGGTTTTAATTTCGTCCCGCGCAATGCACGCAACTGACCCTAAACCATATCCGTAAACTATCCAGTGACCATTAAGTGTATGCAGGCAAGTTCATAAATAATTCAACTTAAAACAAATTTAGCCCAAACATTAGAAAGTCACTGGACAAACTACAGTTATTCCACAGTGTGTGCAAGCATCCGAGTCCCAAATTCTCTTGCTACGTTTTATGTTTCTCTACGGTTTGTCTCGTTCGACCTTCAGACCGTGTGAAATATGTTGAGGCGGACAAAGTGTTACGTGGTTGCCTCCTTCACAGGGATGCAGAAATAAATACCTTCCCATCGTGCAGGGCTCCATGATAATGCTTCAAGGGGAGCTGTGAATTAAAGTGTTGCGTGAGACTGACAGATATATGTAATGTAATACACACATACTGTATGCCTGACAGGGATGTTTGGTCATTTGAGCTCTGCGGTCGAGCTAAATCCGAGTATCTGATGGAATGCAGGCTACGAGGATAATGTTCCTATCGATGTTTTATACAGACAGCTAATGGTTTGCATTACTCTGACATAATCCGCTATATAAACAGAACTTAATGATGAACGTTTAGGCTTTCTGTTAATTGTGTTAACTTCAAATTTGCTTGAACATTTCTATAAAGGTATCA
Source organism: Apostichopus californicus (assembly GCA_020650975.1). NCBI lineage: Eukaryota > Metazoa > Echinodermata > Holothuroidea > Aspidochirotida > Stichopodidae > Apostichopus > Apostichopus californicus. Next base: position 13,622 of record JAIPMN010040678.1, read on the forward strand.
AAGAATTTGTTTTATTTATTTTTTTAAATTAAAAGTTCAAGTATTGAATGCAATTTACTGTAGATACAACATACAGTATAATCGGTGCATGTACAAACAAAGGCACTCAAGATCAAGAGGAATATATTACATTCTGAAGGGAGAACTATTATAACCAGGTTTTACAAAAACAAAGTGGCTAAATTGTCATGTACAGGTCAGTGCACAGAACTTCATTTTTTGTTGGGTGAGAACTTACACTGTATATTTTTCTATACCTGTACATGTAGTATCAGTGCTGGTTTTGTGTGATAAGTGGGTACCATTTCTTATACATCTGTTAAAGTAGACGGTCACTTGGTGGTCAATTGGTAATGTACAACCATAACACATACTGTACACAAAACTACAGGTAGCATGCTTGTAGTGAAATTACATTACATAAAATTTCATCCAGAATTCATATATTTTGAAATCTAAAGTTAAAGTTTGATATACACATAGTACTGTCCAAACATCCATGTGGGCCACTTATAGGAATTAAGTCTTTAAAGTACTAACACTACACAATTTCATACAATGCCTACATACTGTATAGTGATGCAAATATGCTGATAATGGCCACTAATTTTCAAGAATCTTGACAATTATCACAGCTGTGACTAACATTGCACCTGTAGCTTGCAACCTGCATAGAGTTCAAGCAAGGCATTTTCCATTGAAATTTGGTTTCTTCCATATCAACTGAAGGGATGTTTCTTGGCTCCAATTTCTTTAACTACTGCAATAACATATTTATGAAGCAGCGATAGAAAATAAAATTGTAATAATAAAATTGAATTGTCCTGTTTCTCTTTTTTCTAGCTTATGTAATGAACAAGTGTCGGTGAACTTTTAAAATTCAAGATATTGATCTTCTTACTATACCTTTCGCAAGCCTCTTGTTATATCAAATGCAATTTCTACAATCTGTACATGCATGTAGAAACCCACATAGTTGACTATCGTTTATATCTGCCCACTGTAAGAAAGTATACAGTTTAAGCCTGCAGTAGAACTAACTGTTCAGTACTGTACCTTAAAGGAGACACAAACCGAATAGGTACCATATAGCCCGGAATAATTTATTCAGGTATCATGTCCCAAAATGCTACACAAAATGGGCAAATTGCACATACTGTACAGGTGCGGATATTGTACAACATACAGGTAGCCGGTGTTTTTTTTTACGTGTTCAACAACCAGAGAATTACGTAATTTGAGCCAAAAGTTCGGGAGCCTCCAAAAATTGCTTCGCTAAATTTTGAACACTAAAACACAAGTCAACACAAGGTGTCAGTTTTTTTTGGTTTTTTTTGACTGTCCAACAACCAGAGAATTTTGTAAGGGACAAAAGTTCAGAGCCTTCAGAAAATGCTACGCAACATTTCAACACTTCAGTTATTTCCTGTTAATTAACATCCTTATAGACAAGATATTAGATGACTTTGGTGAACAACTTCCACAGGCAGCTTTAGAATCTTATTTCACTTGCTAATTCACACAAACTGTAAAATCACAGTCCCGAGCAAAGTCCGAATACGACCTCATCGAGACAATTTGTGAAGTTTTTTCTCAAAATTAACACAAGTGTATATTTTCTGTGCACAGTGGAGATGGAGTTCTTTTTCATTTGGGTGTGCCGGCCGTCCAATCTGGGTGACACTGCCCTCTATGGACTGCTCTCGAGTGCATGTAAACACACAAACACACAATTGGAATAGTCAAAATGTATTAACCAACTGTACATACACATCTCAGTGTCATGTTTATCCTTACAGTTTGAACAATGCCAATATACTGCATGCTGCTCAGGGCTGCTAAACTTTACACCACACTGACAGGTTTGGAACAAAGGATATAAACACCAGTACACCACCTACTATGTATACATGTACTTAAAGGTATGCTGTATTGGCCCCAAATATGCTAGATATTAAAATATGGTCACCTTCAGTCAAAATTCTTGAACTGTTTTTAGTACAACCTTTGAGGAAAATTTCCTCACTGGGACATTCAGTCATCTAGTGTGTTCCTTGAAAATGTCTGAGAACAATTTGGAGAGTAAAGACCTCCAGGAAAGCATTTTTGAAAACTTTTTGCAATTATAGCGTGCTATAATTTGGGGCCTATACTGACTATCTTTAAAGCTAAGGAGACTCAACCAGTTTGCAGAAAGTGCACATAAAAGATATAATAAGTGTCCACTGTTGGTCTGCCACAGTACTGTTACTTACAGTACACAGTATTACAGACTTTAATATATATTACAGCTCAATGTTTGTCACCAATGTACTTGAACAAACATGTAGTGATTGCACCCTTGAGCAGGATCTTAAATTCAACACAATTATTGTACAACGGTACTAGTTTAGAGTGGATAAGAACTTAAATCAATAAATGAAGTGTGGATGCCAAAATAGGTAAGTATAGTCTGTAGATCCAATGAACATGAATGCAAAAATTACATGTTAATGTATGCATAGGAGATAACACATGTACTGTACCTTGAAATGTACACAGGGGGGAACCTTGCTGTACACTTGAATTAGTTACAACTCTATGCCAGTTCCAAATTAGCTACACTGGTACGGACTCAAAAAGTCCAACACTCACCTGGTTTGGATATTTACTAGCCACAAATTTACCTATCGCCCTCACAGATCCCCCCACAACTCCCACGGTTCGGATAATTACCATCGACGATACCTACCTGTCCCTACTCTACTGTTGCACTTTCCATTCTACCTATTTACCTAATAACTGGTTAACATTTTAGCACTTGTATGACCATCACCTCTTCCTTTTGAATCAGACAGTACCCTCAAAATCCCTCCCTAAACAAAAGAAGGATACTTATCAGGCTAGAAAGGACGTCTAAGAAATATAGAAACCGATGGAAGAAAAAACCTTCCAAATCCTCAGCTCAGCTACCGTAAGGACGAAATCCAAAGGACACATTCTGATCGAAAAACGCATGCAGGCACTTAGAATGGTAGAGGGCCAAAGCCAAAAATGGTCATCACTATACCTGGAATTTGAACATTGCCACTTAGGCTCATTTCACCCATGGTTATGAGAACAACTAACCAAAGTTCTGTAATCATTAAAAAAAATTACGATAACTCGCATAACGATGGAATGCGGCCATTACAAAATGCAGGTAGCACCCTCCTAATGTGGTGGGACGGAATTTTGGAAAAATGAGGTAATTACATATGGGAACAAAGTTGAAGTTTTCTGTTTTTGACGTTATAAATGGCCATTAATGAGGATACTTTATGCACTATAAAATGTATCAATAGTAGTTCTTGAATGAAGAGAAAAATAAAACGAAAGGGTTCAATTCCGTCCCACCACATTTTTGAACATATTTTTTTAATTTCCAAGGGGGAAAAATATTATAATTTTTTTTAAACTCTCCAAACTATCAACTATGTATGCAACTGACACCTCTGAGTGGAGAAAACATAAATATTTTATCCTTTATAGACAGGGGGATAGTCCAACATTTTCGTGGTGGGACGGAAACAAGTTGTGGTGGGACGGAATTTTAAATGGAAGGCATCTTCAAACAGCATGTCTGGTCCAAAATTTTCCTATGTCACTCAAGATTACAAACTTATTCAGACTCCTTGACCACCCGACCTAATAACAATGTGATCAATTGATTATACTTCAAAATTTTATATATCTGGATATTCCATACATACTGTACACATCACATCAGTTTTGAACCTCATGTGTCAAAACAAAACTTTTTTTGGTAAATTGAGATTGGGTTTTTTATCATGCATAAATAAATCCCATCACTATAGAAATAGTCCTAGTTGTTCACCCCAGGTTTCTTTTAGCCATTTTGGCTTTCATAAACTATCCATTGTAGAACATGTGCTTTTGAGTTGATATCATCTGCTGATTAGCAATAATCCACGTGCACAAGAAAAGTCAAGTTGTTATGGTACTCACACACTGAATTATACAAGATAGAAGAGCTAGTTTGCAAGAATTAAGGTAAGAATTCATTCTGCTTCTCAATAGTAATAAATTAATTTACCTCCAATTTATGGTTATAGGCAATTCTGACAATTTGGTAGTGATAATTATGATTTAGCCTAAGCTGTTGCCTAACAGACTATGTTATACAGTAAAGGTTTAAACAAAACTTATAATATACTGAGAGGTATAAATGTGTAGCCTGCAGTACTAATGCAATGAAGCAAACCTGTTAGATGAAATATTACATATTTTGCATGAGTTGTCTAGCCTAGCAAATTTATGTTTTAGCCTAAGCTGTTGCCTAACACAATATGGGATGATGCCTAAGCTGTTACCATCTAACATACTAAGTTGGATTTTGAAACTTGTAGCCTGTGATGCAGAAAAAGTGAATCAAAACACCATGTAGGCTAGTTGAATATATTGTGCAGGAAGTGTATACTGCCTATGCCTAGCAATTATTCAGCCTGTTCGTAACTGCACATTATGAGGCCAACTCTCATGACATATTGCATTTGTAATACACAATTCACAGGATGGTGAAGCCAACTTATTCTTTCTTTCTATTCACATGTTGGCATATGGGGAAAGACCACTATTGCTTCCTGGTCCCCCAACTTCTTAATAATTAAGCCAGAAATGTGTGTGGCTATACCCCCAACCCCCAGCCCCCTTGTCATGCATCCCGCTGGTAAGAATGTACTTTTATCTCTCTTTGCAAAACAGATCATATTGTAAATCCTGAGCCTCAAAATGTGTCTGCTAGCAGATACATACGTTATAGGAAGAAAAAGGAGAGAACGGGTGCTGAGGGGCATTTCCATGAAAAAGTGGACATGGGCCCAAAATAAAAATTCTGCAATGACATCTTGTCATTGGTTAAATGTTGTTGTAAACATATCCAAGTTTGTGGAATCAGTATGATACCTTCCTAAATATTGATTTTTTTTATAGAAATTCCCATATGAAGTGAAAGGATGCTGTAATGCAAATTTTGTACACAAACTGTTAACAGAATTGTTTTTGTTCTCCTAAGAAATTAAATGGTGATACTTAACTAATTTGTTCATTTATTGCAATACATAGGGCACTAACTTCAGATATCACTACCAACCTTTTGAATATATAATCAAAAATAATCTATTTTTGCTTTATTCAAACCTCTTTTAGCTGATGTAACGTGAGTTACCGAAATTCTTATTTTTTCCCCATACATCAAATATGACACTACTAAAAATCTCATAATTGGATTTTGGTTTCTACTCATCATCCCAAAATGTGCAGCAAGTAAAGAAATGTTGTGCACCCCACTATGTTAAGTAGGGTAGGTGATGCAAATTGTAACGTGAGTTACCATGTAACGTGAGTTACCATGTAACGTGAGTTACCATACAATATAATCATGCTTATAATGTCAGTGTAGTAGACAATTATGCTACCAAGGTACACAATAATGGTCTACACATAATATTACCAGAATGAAGGGCAGCATAGCAGAATAACAATGGGCATACCTCACATTTACCCATCATGCATTGCAGATCTTGTGACTTACAGGTTATGCAGAAACACATGTTCTACTGAGTAAACTTTTCAGAACAAAATTATAATGTATACAGCTATGAGAGTGTTGGAAATGCCAGTCAGTTAGTGAAAAATATACTTCAGGAGTCTCTCTGGGTGCAGAGGGTCAATTTTCAGCATCAAATAGGTAAGTTTTATTGTTAATTGTATATAAAAGTAGGGCACCAAGGCCTACATGTAAGCCTACCACAGTGATACAATAGGCTACATATGATTTTTTTTTTCAAGTTTGTTATAACCTAAATTTCTTTATTGGAAATGGTAGCTAGGCCTTTTATTAGTTAAATTATTGTTTCTTAATAATGATAAAGTACATAGTCTATATCTAATATCACCAAAGCAACATGGGTTGTATTAGCAACTTCTTGACCATCTGAATACAGTACATATAGGCCTATTTAGCAAATACAATTGCATCAAATTTTCTTTTTGTACTCACACATTTGTCAAAAGGGCACCAATGATTATTTCCTTTCATTTTGATACCATGCAAGTAACTACCCGTAAAATGAGAATTTTGCCAAACATAATCTTTTCCAAAGAACTTGGTACAAGACAAACTCTCCAATAAAATCCCAATCATCCATTTTTGTTATGTCACAGAAAAGTACAGTTACCAGCATGCAGCTAACAAGTGCAGAGAAGCAGTATAGATACAGGGCAAAACGTAAAGCAGCTGGAAAGCATGAAGAAGATAAAGAAAAACACCGCATTCATGTTCAAAAGTCTCGAGATAAACAAATGGCAAAGATAAGTTCACTCCCCAAAGGTCAGCAGAGAAAAATTCAAGAGGAAAGAAGAGAAGCTGTCAAGAAAAGAGTAGCATCCCATCGAGGAAAAAAGAAAAGGGAAAAGAATTTGAAGTCTCCTTTCAATAGTACAAGGGCATATGCCAAAGCAACTTTCAGAGTACGCGAAAGGCTGCCTCAGACACCCAAGCGCAGGGTAGCGGTATGTCGTAACCTTTGCCGGTCTGAACTGGGACTCGCCATGCCAATGGACACTACACCAAAAACCAACAAGAATAGCCTCAGCAAAGAAACAGAAGATCTTGTCCATCACTTTTTTGAGCGTGATGATGTAAGTCGTCAGGCACCAGGCAGAAAGGATGTGATCACAGTCAAATCGAAGGATGGAACCAAAGTAAAAATGCAAAAAAGACACTTGACGTCTTCGCTTATGGAAACATACGCACTATTTACAAATGAGCATCCAGACGTAAAGATTGGTAAAAGTAAATTTGTGGAGTTGCGTCCCAAACATGTCCTCCTCAGCAGCAAACTCCCTCATAATGTGTGCTTGTGCAAGTACCACGAGAATGTGATTAATGCAGTTAATGCCTTGCACAATGCTTCACCCAACTTCCCTGCATACTCACATGACCTCCCAGAAAAGTTTTTATGTGATACACCAAGTAGGGCTTGCTGGTTCAATGAGTGTTTGGCTTGCAAGAATGGAGCTGGCTTGAAGGAAAAATTTACCTTTGAGACTGCAAGTGCCTCCTGGTGTGTGTGGAAGGCAGATGAAGACACCAGACTTTTCAAATCGGTGGAAGAAGGAACTACTGATGAGCTAGCTGAACACATATGCAGCTTACTACCACAATTCTTGCAGCACTGCTACATCAAGCGTCATCAAGCTTCATCGTACAACTCTGAGCGTGAGAAAGCAGTTTCCGAGTCATTTGACCCCAATGAAGCACTTATACAGATAGATTTCTCTGAAAACTATACCTGCATCTCACAAGACGAAATCCAGAGTGCCCACTGGAATCAGAGGCAAGTTAGCCTCTTCACTGTGGCAACTTGGCACTCAGGGTTGCTTCACTCCAGTGTGATTTGCTCAGACAGCCTAACACATTCGAAGGATACGGTGGTGGCATACGTTGACAAAGTCCTAGATGGTCTCCCGAATACCATAAAGTCTGTGTCAATCTGGTCAGATGGTCCAGCATCTCAATTCAAGAACCGGTTCATTGCTGCTGCTATCATCACTCTACAGAAAGAACACAATCTTGAAATTTTATGGAATTTCTTCAGCACATCTCATGGTAAAGGTCCCATAGATGGTATCGGTGGTGCAGTGAAACGCCACGTGTGGAACCAGGTGAGATCCCGTAAAGCAATTGTTAATAATGCTGCAATGTTCATGACAGCCGCAACTGGTATGGAGAATGTTTCTGTATCCGAACTGCAGCAAGCAGAAATGGACAAGAGAAATGCTGAACTTTGTTTGACAACAGTATTTGAGAAGGCCAAACCAATAAAGGGTATAAGCAGGGTGCACTTCCTAAGGGTGAAGAATGATGAAGTTGCAGATTTTGTCATCACTGAAGATGGTCAAGACCATGCTGCAGCTGACAACTTCCTGGTGGAGGGAAAGGATCAGCCTGGGCCAGTAATCGGAGAAAACTGTGCACAACGTTCATCCAGCATAGAAGCCAGAGGTGACATCCCACATATAGAGGTTGGAGACTGGTACGCAGTAGAGTATGAAGGTGTGCTGTATCCGGGGGAAGTGGTAGCCAGTGGTGATCAATGTGACTACCAGGTTTCAGTGATGCAACCAGCAGGACCAAACTGGAAGTGGCCAAATCCTCGGGATAAAATTTTCTACGTCAAAGAAAAACTCAAAGTCAAACTTGACACACCAAATGTAGTGAATAATCGGGGCCATTTCAAGTTTTCTACAAAGTTTTGAGAAATGGACAATAATTCATTCACAATGAATTATGTCTTAAAACTGTAAATGTGTTATTGAAGTTCAGTTAGTTTTCATCAAGAGTCATGATTTGAGAACTCAGAATTGAATTGTTGGTTTTCACTGTTTTATAATCATTGTTAATATGCATGTTAATGTGTTACAATTTAACCCTTTCATACTTTAAAGGGAATTTTGATTTGTGTACATTAAGCTAGGCCAGACATAAGAAAACAGGGGCTGCTAATGCTGTTAGATAGTGAAAGACCCCATTCTCATAGTAACCCATTAACCATATAGATACATCCAACATGAATATTACTAGATACTTTCACAGGGCCTCTTGAACCTTGCCACTTGCAATAACACACAATCTTTATTATTGATGTCAATTGTTTTGGCCATTTCCGCCAGTGTTCATTAGCTTTAATGTTGAATGATATGGAGCACTGTAGTGATTCCTACAGTATTTGAAACTGTAAATGAGTTAATAACAGTTAAATTGTGTTTCAAAGTGAACACAAGAAGTAAATTTATGAAGGCTTGAAACTGTTACATAAGAATAAATAAAATTAAATTGTGTCAGCAACTTATTTTTTATGAACTTTTTGCGTGGACAAATTGTAACGTGAGTTACCGTAACGTGAGTTACCGTGTCTTGCATCATTTTTATGCAACTGGACATTGATATAGGATTTTTTTTGTAACCTATATGTTTACTAGTAGGTAAGGTATAACTACCATATTTCACTTTTCTTAGAGTTCATTCAGTATGAGGACACTTTTTGAATAAAATTTGTTTTCCAATATTGGCGCTTTTAGAAATGTAACGTGAGTTACCGACTCTTTTTGCCCTATACAATCTACATGAAGTAATTTTTTTTTTTTTTTTTTTGGCTGAAGTATGCCTCAGCATTGTAGTAACTACTGTAGAAGAAGTAATTGATCAAACTCAAGTGCTAGTAAAATATATGGTACAAAAAGAAGAAGAAAAACATCAAAAATGTAACGTGAGTTACCGTGGAAATGCCCTGAGGCATTTCGAGAATGGGAGCGGAGTAGGAAGAAAAGGCAAAGGGCCAACCAGAAGGCAAATAATCGAGCAGCTTACAAAGCATCCATAGCAAATGTTCGAAATAACTTCCCGACTGACAAAGTCCAAGATTTCATCGAGCATATTAAAAAATCATTTCACTCCAGCATAAATTTCATTGTTGCTTATGAACATCTTGTGAGAGAAGACATAATTGTTTAATGTTTTTGTACCTAATCAACAGCCTTTACATTGGAAAAAAAATTCCGTCCCACCACATTCCGTCCCACCACATTGACACACTTTCGGTAAATTAACACAATTCTTATGCGTGAAGTATAATTTCTGCCATTGTTTCCCTAATGGTAGAAGAATAGTTCACCTCCATATCAGTGATAATAATTACCAATATATTGTACTACTTTTGATAATAATTACATAAAGGTTACATGCACATGATTTCATGAGATTTATCATTCCGTCCCACCACGTCAATAAATTTGTGTTACCATGGCAACGTCTTCAAATTTGTGTCTGTTTTTTTTGTGTCTGGTTGCAGTCTGTGACTGACCTGTTTGTGTGGATATCCTGATTCCTTCATATATGCTACATATAAAGAGGTATTATTGAAAAGGTCTATCAAATTCCGTCCCACCACAATACGGTAATTTTGGCTTTGGCCCATGAATGAGAAGGAAGGGCAATGACCAGGGAGCCCGGTCATAGAGGGCGCACAGTGTTAAAAGGATACCAGGACATTCTAGGCACGGTAGAATGGGTGCTAAGGTTGTGAGGAGACAGGTAAGCGAGGAGCAAAGTAAATTCTACGGTGCCCTCAACCTTGTCAGGTAAGAGAGTAGCACTGGATTAAATCAACAATCCTCACTACAACAACAACAAGTTGCACAGTACAGTCTGTACTTCTATCAATCACTGCTATCAAAACAAGTCAGCAATTAATAAAGTCTCTCAGCTGGACACAGAAATTCTACTAAATGTAAAGAGAAAAGAAGCATGTGTACTGTATGCATGCTAGAGTTATATGCAGTACTCATTCCAACAATATACTGTACTGCACAGCATGCTCTTAAGGAGCAACAAGGGGATACAAATATGAGGTCTCACTTATCCTCAGGGCTTTTAGGAAATGTCAAAAATGTCAAACTTGCTTCGCTCACAGCCCTTCATGTTGTACCGTATACATTAGGCCTACATGTTATTTATCCATAGGGCATTACATTCGCTGTGTTGCACATATGTGTATGCATGCATTCATTGTGTCTGTTTATAAATCGCTGTCAGCAAAAGTAACCTAAGGTTTATTCTTAATCTGAGAACAACAATTACTTATATTGCTGGAAATAAATGCAAACTGTGCATGGTATCCTAAAAGTAACTGTTTGAAATTTGCAAACACAACCAAAACTGAACATTATTTCTGAAACTTTATTCACAATGAATTGCCTACGCAATATGTAAATATGTATGTTTTACAACAAATTTTATTCTTGAAGATTTTTATCAGAAGAAATTGTGACACATTCCACAAAAGACTCACAAAGGCCATTCAGATAATAACCTACAGGTGCAAGCATAAAGTGATTGCACTGAAAGTCAAAGCCAAGCTGGTTCACTGTATGCCGCTCTTTTAATTCTGCAATACATCGCGTGACTGCCATGAATCAACTTTTAGCAACAAAAGATTGGCTTATTCTACGATTACAAACAACTTAATTGGGTGTAAATATTAGTACAGATATATATCAATAAAAAACCTGTACAATACACCCCCGCTAGTGTATCAGCGCTCTGAATGATTGAATCGCAAAGTAGCAATTTCAAACTTTGGTTTAACTTGAATAAAGGAACATCTAGGAATATTCGGTGATGACATGTTGCACGTACAGTACCTGCAACTGTATACAGTAGGCCTGATAGTAAGATCATTGTACTCTACCTACCAGTCCATGTATGATTACTGCACGAATAATTAAGCTAATATATGTCACAATACGCAGAACAACAACCTTGTACAATTAAATATGGAAACTAGAAAAACAACCACTGAAAAAACATTTGGTTCATAATATTTATCATTAAAGAGGGAAATTTGTAACTTACAGCACTTACTTATTGACCAGAGGGGCCAGACATAGAGGGCACACAGTGTTAAAAAGGTTACCAGGACATTCTAGGCATAGTAGAACAATGGTGCTAAGGTTGTGGGGAGACAGGTAAGCGAGGCGCGAAGTAAATTTAACTTACTTATATACTTATCATGCTAATTTAACTAGTGGATTTAATAAATAAAGCATAAAAAGTTGCGCACACAGCTATACTGTACATTAATGTGTTTAAAAGAGAGACATTAGAGCTCTCCCTATTCGAACATGATCTTATATGCCAATCTTAATTCTTCAATCAATTTTAAGGAAAAGACTATTATTAACTTACTGGTTTTACAAAGCAAAATGGTTGAATTGTCCACGCCAAGTGCTAGCTACCATGCAATACTGTACATCTATAGGCTTTACTACCAAAAACACATTTTCATTTTGCATAATTTTGTAAATTTCAAAAAAAGAATGTTTTACATCTGGAAAACTTTATCACACAAATTATCGCTTGTTTGACCCATTAAATTGGAGTCTGAACTCCTAGCGTTCTATATTGGTCTGTGTTGCTTATAATACTACATAGGCCTACTGTATGAGTCAGAGCTCTCACAGCTGTACCCCTCAGGCACATAAGCGAAGCAAGATCTGGTAATAATAATAACTGGAAGTGGTATAATTCTCCATACATATGTGCAGTAACCTCATAACTTAAAACGCAACGAAGAGATTAATTTGCTTCCCAATTTCCAACATTGGCATGTACCATACATATAAAACATATGGCGCCTTAATTCTTTTTAATTTTTTTTTATTGATTTATAATATTTGAATCTTTCCTTTTACTTCCAACATCTTTTTGATTAATTTATTAGAAAAAGGAGAAATAATTGCTTTTATTAAACACATACCATACTCATCCGGTACACTTCCCAGTTGCCAAAACTTTCTTGAATTTGTCACATATTTTGCAAATTAAGAGTTTCTTGGTTGCATAAAGAATCTGAAA
>JAIPMN010040679.1:0-12713 GCA_020650975.1 Apostichopus californicus
ATTTTATTTTTCCAAATTGATGATGTCATTCTTGTGGGGAGACAGGTAAACGAGGAACGAAGTAAATTTAAATTGTACTTTTAACAGGAAAGTCATTGTTTGGATCTGAGTCATATCTACATCATGGTGATTCCTACATTTTTTATTTTGTATGGACAGGATGTTTTCTACTTCCTGTTTTGTCGTCATTGTCAATGTGAACTTTATATATTTTCAAAATTAAAATTTTCAGAAAATCAAACAAATACATTGAAGAATACAAGGAAAGACTGAAAGACAAATACAGGAAACAGAAGCAGTTATGCAAACATAGAATTAGCTGGCTTGAAAGGTGAAACTTATTAAGCCACACTGTACTCAACTGTATGTATGTTTGAATAACTATATAGTAACGTTGGGAATTCGAGAGGGAGGAAGGGGAACACGAAAAAGAGGAAGGGGGAATCGAGAGAGAGGGAGAAGGTATATAGGGAGAGGAAGGGAGAATCGAAAGAGAGGAAGGGAGGGAGGAAGAGATGGCAAATTGTGCAACTCATAAACAGACAAAACAAAGAAGAGCTGTCTGAAATCCAAGACAAAATAACTACCATTTATTTTAAATTCAAGCAGTTTCAAATCAATTCAAATTAGATTCATACTGGCTGTTCAAAATGACACAGCTCTAAGTACTGTGCATACACTGAAAAGTACCTCAGTCGTATAACTTCAGCTTTGGTTTCTAAGCTTCGACGACAGTGCCTACTGCCGCACCTAGGATTATTTTCATCTAGGTTCAGGATAAAATGTCTAAAACAGAAACGCCCAGGAGTAAATTTCATTTTGAGTTTTTGACATGTAGTATGTGGAAGAGGATCATGATTTTATCATACTTGGTGAATTCTCCAATCAATTCCTAATTTTCCTGCTATATAATACATTACATAGATGTTGTTTTTACATGCTCATGTGACGTTTACATTTTTTTTTTGGTTACCAGGAGTGAATATGTAGATGGGTTTTAGAAACGCTCGGTTTAGTGGCTGGAGGTTCAGGATTGACCTCCAGGACTTGTCTTTTTTTGGTGTGAGGAAGAATGATGATCGGAAAAGGGGTCCCTCCCTTCCCGTCGTCCTCACTACCGCGCCCTTGTCTAGTAAAGCCTGGATTTCTGTAGATGTACCGCTAACAAAGAAAAAACGTTGTTTTGGTAGATGGCGTAAATCAGGAAAGTGCATTAGTGTAGTACGGAGACAGCTAAGAGTGAAGTAAATACCCATGTATACAAAAGTTCTTAAGTTTCTACCATTTAATTTTTTTTTTTATGAAATATTGTTTTCAAAACTATTTTCGTGGAGATGCTCTCTCTCCAGAATATTCCTAAGAGCTGGTTCATTTAGACATAATTTATGTACAAGGCAAATTTGCCTAGATGAGGAAAAAGTGATGTATAATGTAGATCAATGCTTTGAGGATGAAAGGAGAAAACTGCTTGTTGTTGTACCATTATTAGACCTTGTAGCACTTCTCTAACAATTCCTGTTCAAAGAGGATGAATTAGAAATGTGAACACACACATGTTGATCAGTACGTAATCCACAATGCAACCTCTTTACATAGTGAAAAGAGTTGAAACTGTAAATTCGATCCAAGGTCAAAATGATTTAGAATGAAAAACAACTGTTTCAAATCTCAAAACTTTGAAGAGGCACTTTAAACTACTTAAATTGCTGTTTTTATTGGATCACGTCTTAATTGGAAGTCGTCTAAAAATATAGTCACTCCTTCAAAATAATTCAGCCGAATCTAAAAACTCTACCAGGACTTTGTCTCGTCAAAGTTTACCACTTCAAGAGTCACATTAGACAAATTTGTAAAAAAAACGTCTGTCCCCATCGAACAAGCTAAAACTACCCTCCATTTAACCAATTTCAAAACAGAATGGAGGGGTTTAATTCCGCCCTTCACGAAGAGAATGGCATTACCAGAATTCTTCGAAGAGCTGTTCAGGTGCTTCACTTATTCAAACAAAAAGAAAAGATGTTTACGAAGCAAACTTTCCAGGGGCGATGGGCCTGGGCTGTCATTCACTCTTTTGTCCATCTGGTACCCCTGGCTGTTATTTAACACACAGACACAGCAGGAAAAAGAAGTACACAATAAAAAAAAAAACACTGCTTTTCAGTTTTTCTGTATACACACTCACAAAGGTTACAGTGTGTGAAATAAGTATGTAAGTCTATAGAGCACATGTTTACTGCACAGAACCTGTAAAAAAGATTTTTCAAGCTAGCTCATGCAAACATTAATTCGGCTAAATAAGAAAAATAAAATAACTTTTGAGTTTGGTTGCACGAAAAGTCTTTCAACCCTACCTGTACCAAAGATATGTTTAGGATTTTTAACTAACTGTAATCATAAAAAAAACATGAAACAAGTCATGAACAAAAAAGGTGGAGAAAGGAAAAAAACAATATCTGTTCTTTTTAAGCTAGTGTACATGCACATATATGATGAATATACAGGATTTTTCCCACTGAACATATGACCGAACTAACCCTTGATAAAGTACGAAATGAATTTGATCATCATCCTAAACATTTTGTCACCTTAGCACTTTCCTATCAAGACACACATTTTGCAAAATTGGAAAAATTCTAAAGCTGTTGACAAACAGTAGTTTAAATCAGTACTTGATACAATACTTTCATATCACTTGACTATGTATACAGTAGTCCAGGGAGTAAGTGCATTTTCATGCACTTACTGTAATTTGTATATAGAAACATCTTCAGCATGACCGTGACGTCACAAAAAGGAAAAGAGACCAAAATAGAAAATCCCATTTGGGGGTTAAAAGCAGCTTCTTGAGTTAATAACATAACGTTTTTTTTTCTTCTTTTAAACTGTAATTGTTAAAATTGTTCCTCTTGCACTTTAATTGTCTGGAGTTACTAATTATGAAAACAGGAAACAATTTATGTGTCATATCACAAAATTCCTGGCAAAATCGTGGTCAAATTGCTATACTGTACAAGTCCAAATGTTGTAGACACAGAGGCAGATTCTTTCACCAGAACCATTTAATAATAGTTCTCGAAAAAGTTCAGAGCCTTTCAAAACTATACAATATATACAAAAACTCTGAACACTCTGTCAGGGTGACAAAATGTTGAAAAGAAAAGGGATCCCTCTCCTAGCTAACTACCTGTCAAACGTCAGATATTTTAACTGTTTGATAAATTGTCTCGATTTCTTAAATTTGGAAGGTGACTTGTCAATCGAAATGAATTTCATTCCATTTGATAGTATTTTATTATTCATCATTGATAATCTATCAAATTTAAAAGGCTGCTTTACAGCCTAAAGGACACTGGATGAATTGTTTAAACTTTCAAAGATCTCTCCTGTTGGACTGTCTTCTCTGATTAAAGTTTAATAATCTCAGAGGGCAGTTTATCCCCATAAATCATACTTTTACAAGGGGCCGGATTGACATTGCATTGGACACTAATGGCTCTATTATGACAGGTTCACCTATATAACTCTGTAACTGTGAACAGTAATTGCTACAGTCAAGCTACTGCCTGGCCTTGATTTATTAGGTGGTTCAGTAGCTACTTGCTAATTTAAAATGAGAAACTGCTAAACTTCCAAATCACCATTCCTACAGGTTTAAATCTGGCCTGTCAGGTTACTCACAGCAATATCATGGAGTGTCAAACTATATAGGCTAGGAAGTACTGTACTGTAATTTTCAAGAACACAGCTCTAGAAGCTAAATGCTGCACAAAATGAACAAATTGCAACAAACATACAAATTATGCAAATATGTTTTTGAGCAGTTTTTAAGTATTTTCAGTAAAAATTCCTAAACCTGAAAAATGCTATGTACACACAATCATTATATTCCCTGTGATGCAGGAAACCCCTCCGAATTCACTTTCAGTGTAATTATAGCGATGAAAATTCCCCTCCTTTCAAATTTAGGAGAAAAATATCGCAAATTTGATGCATTCCTCAGGACTGCCTTACACATGTGACTTACAAATTTGCAAAAGTGTCTCGAGTGAAGAAATGTTACGACTTGTAAAGAATTATTTGTTACTTGTTAGTTAACATTATTTATTTATCTATTTTGATTTCTCTTAGAGCTCTTAGCATCTTATTTCGATCAATTGCAATTTGCAATATATCTCCTTTCTGGCAAAAGAGAAGTTTCGGTGAAATATGATCGTAATCTTAAAAGCGACCTAATGCAAAAAAAAGCTTCTTTCACCCCAGTGACGTAGTGTGTGTGAGTCAGGCAAAATTCTCAGGGAACTCGAACAAGCTGATAACAAAACAGCCCAAAGAGCTCTTTCAAAATACTGTTTGGATGAAAAACACCGAGGACAAAAGGTTAATGTTTGCATGAGGGGACGGTGCCTTTATAAGCTCACGATTTTCAAAGTTTAAGTACTATCATTGTTTGCATCCAAAAATCAATACCATTTAGATGAGCATGGGTTAATGTGGACTCCATTGTGTGAAAATTTGTTGTCCTGTGGTGTGTCCATTTGTAAAAGAGATTGTGTTGTTATTGCTAGGTACAATGCCACTGTGGTTTGCCACTGTTGAAGGGCTCAAGGGGTAAATGGATTGGATCATGATAATCAATGAAGTAGTTTAGCTGAGGTGAATGAGTGAGGGAGGCACTTGCCCAGTTTGAGTGACAGAATCCTTCGGTAGTGGTGAGGAAAATGCTGGAAATGGCCCGCCAGCAAGTTTTAAGAGGTTTTTTAGTTTAAAATTTGATCGCAAAGACTTCTTACTTTATTACACCTCACAGGGCATCACTTATAGGTTATTTATTTTTAATTGAATTTCAAATTTGAGATACAGAACGAGCAGAAAATGCTCAACGTTTCATTGCACTTATAGTGGTGTATGGTAATTATGCTACACTTGAAGATGACCGGCAGCATGCAGTAGATCAAGGTCAAATGCATGCTACGATATCAATGAAGTCAACAGTATCAGGGATGGGCCTGGGGTAAAAAAAAAAATCACAGAACTTTGCAAAAAATGCTGTATAGGTTCCAGTTTGCTTATGCTACAGTGTGTTTGGATAATACTTTTTGTCCCCTGCAGGTTGGATATATCCATAGGTAATGAAAAACATGCGAATGACGGATCAAATGATACAATGCTGTTGTAAGAAATTCACGGAAATTGAGAGGTGTGAATCTCAGAGGTAGAAAAGAAATCACAGATATTCCGCGAATTCGCTGAAAAAGCTCTACCTGATACATATCAGTTACACAATAACCAAAACCATAACATTAACCAGAACCCAGAAAACAGTGCTATTAAAGGTGGTGGGGAGACAGGTAAGCAAGGAGCGTAGTAAATCCCTGAATATACTGTATCTAAATTGACATGGTAGATGAAAAAGAAAAATTTGTACAATTTGTCTCATTTTCAGGATTTTCTGCAAGTTTCAATTTCTTGTCAATTACCCCATTAAAATTACCTTACCAATTAGTGAGAAGAAATCATAAAATGGTTGTCTAGACACTTTGGTGGTAGAATGAGAAGGGCATTGACCGAAGGGGGTCCACAGAGGGTGCACAGTGTTACAAGGTTACTAGTTCATTCTAGACACAGTAGAATGAGAGTGCTATGGTTGTGGGGAGACAGGTCAGCGAGGAGCGAAGTACATTTACAGATACAATTTAAGCATGCAACGGTCATAATGAACTTGTCTAATATTGAAGCCAATTTAGTGAGCGATTGAGTCAAGCCTGAGGGGAGTGATACTATCAATTTTTCAAGTGGTTTCAAACTTTCAAGTCAAATCTGTCATAAAGACAAAAAGCTCCTTAAATCTACAATTCACAAGGATCAATATCAATTTATGATAGACTTCACTTCCCTCTCCTTAATTCGAAGATTTATGTCCAACGTGGAAAGAAATTATGTAGAGCTCACTTACCCCATTTGCAATACTTCTCTTAATATGATGGTAGACAAACAATGTGGTACGTTCCAAAAGTGTGTGATTAAAGATTATTGGTGGGTTGTGAGATTTTTCCAAGCCTCGGAAAATCTGACCTAGAGTTTTCGGAGCTTGCCAACAGAGATTGATTAAGTTTATATTTGAAGGCATCAAGAACTTTATAGCTTTCATGTATTCTGAGCATCGATTCCGAAGGGATTGGCCTGGGTCTGGTGGACCGTGGCTTAGAAGCGTCCAGAGTTGAACAAAAAAAATGAATCAATCTTACCTTTTGGCAGTAGGTGAGAATGTCACTCTTCTCCACGAGGCAGGTCGACGTCAGGTCATCGGTCCAGTGTCTGGTAGCTGGGTCCAGGAATTTGTTGAAATGGCCACAGGCCATAGCAACCTGGAGGTTCTGTCTGGTTTGACTGGTGTCATATGCTCCAGCCACTGCCTAAAAATAAGATAAAAATAAAAGAGAAAGAGTGAGAGATATTATTAACAAAGTTGTAAATTAATCACCTTTCACCTCTCTAGATCCCTATACTTTGTTCACTTGTTCTGTTTACAGTCAAATCCAGTTGTCTGGCCAACTGTCCCGCTTTAAAATTAAGTCTGTTTTTGTTCAACTTTCCCTGAGCCATGAAGAACGTCCAGCTAGGATGGAAACATCAGGCTCTGTCTCTCACTATTTAAACGCATTTATTTTATACCTACGCAGGCTTTTTGAAATTTCTCATCTCTTTAAATTTTGCAAATTTCACAAGGAAGATGTCTCCTCACATTACTCTTAGTTATCAATTTAACTTCTTCTAGTAACTGTCATCTCAAACTTGACAAACCTCCTAAAATAGACCTGTATTACCAATAAATGGTCCGTTGGCCAAATCTGGCCCATGAAAGATTCTACGTACGTACGAGAAAAAAAAAGAAACAAAATCAGGCAGCAATTGCAGTTGAGAATCAGGATGATGTGGGCCCCAAATGATATGTTCACCCTCCCCCTACCTGCCTACCCTGAAAATTGATCAACCTACTATACAATACATGTACAGTAAAATGTTAGATTCTCTTTGGCCCTGTTAACTCCAACCCTTGCATTTTATGGACCTCTTAGAATGTGACCAAGACCAGTCCTACAGTAGAGGGCGTGTCTCAGGGAAAACCCATTCATTTACAGAAACACAAAAGAAGAAAAAACAAAAACAGGTTCATGACTTGCGCATTAATTAATAAAGACAGTGTAAGAATTAAACAACTTTGTTGATTGTCGAAGATGTCATCTGACACATTCAAGAATCAACCTAGCTCTACTGTACATGTAGATGAACCAGTGAGCTGGCAAATTATAATAAAGAACACTCATTGACTCAAGATTACAAAAGATGAGTTGGCTCTCAGTCATTTATCTGAAGTTGGGGAAGAAGTCGAAAATTGGATCTATTTCCCTTGCTTCCTGCCAATTTCTGCATCTATAGCCCTGAGGTATATGTTTGGTACAGTGCTGCAGTAGAATGACACATTACTTCAGTTTTTTTTATTCATTTAACATAAATTGTCGATGTATATATATTTTCCAGAAAAACATGTGAGAAATACTAGCAGACTCTTCCTTTCAAACTTTTGCACTTAGGCACATTTGGTTTTACTTTTTACAGCCTGGATAATGGCACTTAATACATTTTTTTCTCATATTTGTTTTTTCAAAGTAGTTTGAATATTTTTGGGTGAATCTAAAGGGCATTAATTTGGAGTTTGATTGTAATGTAGCTCAGGTCACTGTGAACAAAACCACTCGCAGAACTATAATTCACACAGTCACACATTTTAACTGGATTTTACTATAGTATGTACCCCTCTACAGTACAGTGTAGATCTACTGTACAGTTTAACTAAGAAATCTGTGTAGTTTTGGTTGTTCCTATTAACTCAGTATTAGTTGTAATAAATACATCATTTAGAACAATTAATATGTACAGAGAATTCTGTGTCCCACACAAATTCTTATTATCCCATACGACAGACCATTTAATCAAGGTCTTGCATCGTTATTCGTGTAACTGCGATGATTTTGATGTCCAGACTAATTGAAACACTGCAAAATTTACTGGTTTTGGGGACATAATATACTTAAACAATTTTAATATCTTAAGGTGCTCTTATTTCCATACTGTATTCCTTTCAAAACTGAGGACGGTACAACCAGATTGTCACAGACTTTTAAATTCAGTGTTATGGCAGCTGCTCTTTGACTTGATTTTCACTTTCATTTTTTTCAATTCTATCATCTGGAATGGAAAACTTTGCTAAATTATCTAGTAGTGCAGCTTACAGTAGGCCTATAATATAAGCGAACTGTTATCTCTAACATAATCTACGTAAAGAGTTTATCCATTCAGCTACGAGATTTATCCAAATTCGATAAATGATGAGCTGTCTCCACCAAACCGTCTCTATAAGACACTAATAAAATTACCTTCCAGTCACCCTCTGACATTTTACGGTTGATTCCGATCTTTCAGATTGATTTCTCAAAGGAAATGACCAACTTTAAACTTGTACACAGGAGGAGAGTACCCTTTATATATACACAATACAGGAAAGATTCCAGCAAAAGTAAAAATAATAAATTCTCCCTGCAAAAAAACACACCGCAACTGACGACCAGGAGTATTTAACCGACCCAGATATGGGGGATAAAAATTTAATGTGTAAGATAACAAAATCCTGGCTCTTGTCAATGAAGTTGCTGTTTTGGGCATCAGCAAGATAAGCATACATGTATAATTTAGTTTTTATTTTACCTTGTTTTTATAGTATGTTTTATCAATTGGCTATTTACAGTAGATGGAAACAGTACTGCATAATTTATGTTTGTATCCATGGAAACATGGAATTTTTCACTGCTCATTAAATTAACTATTTTATTTACAACCATCTTTCTTGATTAAATTCATTGTTACTATAAATGAGTATATAATTGTTTTTTATCTTCAAATAAAGGATAAATGTTACTGAGTCACTAAAATGTTTTGCATGAAACCTTGTTCAATCTTTCATCCAAAATTTCCATCCAAAATGGATGTGAAAGAGACTGCTCATTAAATTAACTATTTTATTTACAACCATCTTTCTTGCTTCAATTCTTGTTACTATACTAGTATGAGTAATTTTTTTTTCTTCAAATAAATGATATATGTTACTGAGTCACTAAAGTATTTTGCATGAAACCTTGTTCAATCTTTCATCCAAATCTTCCATCCAAAATGGATGTGAAAGCGACTGCTCATTAAATTAACTATTTTATTTACAACCATCTTTCTTGCTTCAATTCTTGTTACTATACATGAGAAATGTTTTTTTCTTCAAATAAAGGATATATGTTACTGAGTCACTAACATTTTTGGCAATCTTTCATCTAAAACTTATATCTAAAATGGATGTGAAAGAGAGAGAGGGAGAGAACAGCTATATTATACTGTAGTTTTAATCTTGACCATTTCTGAAAGCTGTTAGAGTAGAGAAGTGTTGCACTTGGAATCTGATGCATATGTACACAATGTACACACATTTTGACATATCCCTGTTTCATCTTCTTGCGTCCTCATTTATCTCTCTTTCTTTCTTTCATGGGAGTGTTTTTTTGTTTTTTAAGCCATCCATGGGGCTTTTGAATGCACTGACTATCACAACTACAGTACAGTATGCATGCTGTATATATTTAACTCTTAAATCACGTATTAGTATATATTGTATTAAATATTGTATATTGTTGTCCAAAACAAATGATAAATAAATAAAATAAATAAAATGTCATGGTAAGTAGAATGACACAATGTTCTGCTGTAGACGGCTAAGGTTCTTTGCTTGCCAGCTCTTGAAAAATTATTTTGAAATCCTTGTCATTGTCAATTGTGTCATTTTAGGAAAATATCCACCTTTTGTACATTTTCAAATTCCTTTAAAATTACAATATATTGTATATTGTTGTGCAAAACAAATGATAAATAAATAAATAAAATGTCATGGTACAGTAACTAGAATGACACAATGTTCTGCTGTAGATGGCTGAGGTTCTTTGCTTGCCGGCTCTTGTAAAAAATTATTTTGAAATCCTTGTCATCGTCAAACTGCTCTTTTAAGTGCAACAAAAGCTAAATCTAGTACAATGTTATCATGTTGCAATTTTCTACTTTATGAATGATGAAATCTACATAATACTCTCGATGACGGTGATCAAAGCACCACACCAAAACACCTGAAATTAACAAACCTCATTTTAGTTAATGCTGAATCTGCCAAAGTTTCGACTCACTCTTGCAAAATAATTACCAGACCGGAGACTCTAGCGACCTTGCTAGAAAAACGACTCGGTCAATATTAACTATATGCTAGCCTTGCTAGGCATACCACGATTAAAACCTCTTACGGAATACTTGATACCATCTCCATGACGATGACGTGCAATGTGGCAATATATACCGCAGTTTGCAGAATCTCGTTTGTGCCCCACATTTTTTACGCAATGCCTGACAAAGCGTGACTCACGACTGCTTTATGAAGACGGAGGGAAAGTGTTTGTCAAAGATGGCATAAATTCTGCTCTCCGCTCAGGCGGGCAAGAAAGAAAAAATCTTACCGCGTGGCCGGAGAAAGAACTTATATGTACTGACTTTCATGAGTATGCGGGGGAGGCTCGGTGAGGATCATCGAGGAAAAGGAAGATGAATTGATGTACAGTGCATGATGGGAATGATGAATAGTGTGAGAGTCATTGATTTCAAGTTCTTGTGTGATTTCAACATCTTAACAAGTGACGAATGACTGTGTGTATGAATATATTTACTGTCATATACCTTAAAAGTTTGATTAATGTACAACACTTTAAAGTATTAAATTGAATGTACTGCATATAAGCCTGTACATACATGCACATAGATATTATCTGAAGATGAAACAAGTTGTAAACTTTATCATGGCTGTGTTGTGTTGCTTTTGGGGGAGAGAGAGGGGGACTGAGACAGGAGGGGGGGAGGGGGACTGATGAACACAATGAGCGTCACCTAAAATTGTGTCATTGCAGGAAAATATCCACCTTTTGTAAATTATGTAAGATCACACCTGGAATTTCCGACTGGTCTATATCAACCACCAATGAGATTGAACGAATCTGATATTTAATATTCACTAATTCATTAACTTTGATTGTTTCACACTGACTCTCACTGTACCTTCTTTACATACAGACTGCTATGTCAGCCCTATTAAATTCAACACCATTACTGTACAGTGAGATGCAAAATCTGCTTTCATATGTTGGTGAATGAATGCATGAATGAAACATATTCTGGGACTATATTTAGCTTTGACTACTGTACATAACCTGTCACAAGTATACAGTAAATCATGTGTATAATATGTAACACTACTACGTCACTGCATACATTAATACATATGTACTTTATATTATTGCTCCATGATTATTATGATAAATTATACTGCACACACTGCCATGGTATGGATAAGGAGTTTCAAGTCACGTGCAATGCATGAAGGGAATGAATACATTTGTTGTACACAGTGAGAGAGTCACTACTTATATAATCTGAGAACTCTCTGACAAAATTGCAGTGAACGAATGTTACAGACTTTTCAACTTTTCATTTCATCTTGTCGTTCCCTTTAAATTAGGCAAAACGGCATAAAATAAAAGTATTCTTTTTGGGAACAATATCACTCCTGTAATACCCTACAGTGCTTTAGTATTTAAAACCACTCAGGTGATACGTACGGCTTTAAGATCCACGTGACTCGAAATTTCTAAACAAATTTGGGGGATTACACAGCTTCAGTTTAGACGTGTATGTCAAGACATTTATACCAAAAGGCTTGCCCAAATTTTAGCTCGTTAATACCTGTGGTGTAAAAGTTCTGATGGGTTTTATCTCTTAAATGGAGGGTCAGCGTGTGGCTATATATATCCACAAAAGTAGGATTATAAGCAAAAAATCCTCCTCTCCAGAGAGAGAGTAACTTGTGAATCCTTTATCTATAAGGAACAGTATTTACTGACTGCTGTTTGTCAGGCTGATTTGTGGGATTACAACCAATAAGCTGCTTAGAATCAAACTATACACCATCGGCCATCAATCCAGTGGAAATTAAAAGTGAGCGATTTATGAGAAGATTGAGAAGTTTTCTTGAATTTTGCTCTGAAAAACATGGTGGAGGAGGATAATGGAACAAACAAACAGCGAGGCATGACAAATTTTTACCTGTTCTTGGAATGAATGTGTGATTGATGAGTCATTTTGGGGGAATTAAGGACAAACAGATTAGGGAGAACTGTATAACAGCTCATAAGATTATAAATTTCTCCACAGAAGTACGTAGTCAACAAAAAGCCCTAATATCTTACAAATTTGTAGAAAGGCTTTGAACTCTCACTGGGATTTGTTGGTAAAGAATAGTCACCGGTCACTGACCTATAGATCATTAAGACTGTTGCAGCTGCATTATTGATTTGACATCATATTTTGGGGTAACATATTAGACAGAAACTTCATACAGTAGGTATGCGTATTGCTCTGTACGATCACACAGTATTTTAGGTAGACCAAGATGAGATCAACTATTCTTCCTTTGAACAGTGAAGCTTCAATTTACACATCAGTCCTAATGTTTAAGTGACTCTGTCAAACCATGTATCCATGGTAACAAATTAAAATGTGATTTCTTGTCAATTAATCCCACT
>JAIPMN010040681.1:0-11345 GCA_020650975.1 Apostichopus californicus
TGTGGCAACGTCTAGCGTGTTTACATTGTTTACATTGGATGCGTAATCACATCGTAAACGCGTTGTTCCAAAATGTACGGGTTTTCTCTGTTTAAGGTAACCGTAAGCATGTCGTAAACATCCAAGGACTGTGCTGACGATAACTTAAATGCGTGTCTTTTTCCCGTGATAATAGGTCTGAGGAATTAATAAGACCAACGAATGTTTCAATGAAGAAATATGCACTGGGCATGACAGTAAAATGATTCTTCATTTTGGAACATGAGTGACCATTATTATTCGTTTTAGCATTTTTTTGCAGGGAAGTGTGGGGGTGGTGGGGGGGGGGGGTCGGTGATAGGGTGGCCTTTAAGTCATTTTTCTGCATTGGATTTATTATCTTGTGCCAGTCCGGCCTAGCCAGGTAGCATAACACATTATATGAATCATTCCTACCAACTTTATGTTACTAACTTTCTCAGTGAACATTCTGACGGAAGTCACGTGATATTATTAACATTAAATGCCATCACCACTACTTCCCCCAAATTTCAGTATGCCACAAATTGCTCAATAGTTTACACTAGTACTTTGTTCGAGGGTATGGCTCTCCAACTTATTTGCAAACACTTAGGACTTGTTAAGGTAAAGTGCCTTAAAATAATTCAGATCTTTCTGTTGATATATCTGTAGCAAAAAGTCTACAACATCAGGTATTGCTTGAGCATAAATGGTTTGTATGTTTTTATGATATCGCTAGTAATTTCAAAAGAGAAAATGCTAAGATGCAACTTTCAAGGCCTGGGAAGTGCCATTTCCAGCGATCTGGGAGGCATTTTCAGCCAAAATTTTCTTGTATGCGCTTCGCGCCAACACATGGTGGCACTACGCTTAGATACTATGCAAGGCCGTATCTACGGCTCTGATAGTTTGCCTACAGTTTCGCCCCTCCCTTGGCAAATTCCTGGCTACGCGCCTGTCATATATGTTATTTTAATGGTGTAAAGTCAACAAACAGACAACACTTCATAAATACAGAACATAAATACCATAATTATATACTGTTGGCTTTATAGTTTCAAACCGAAAATCTTGTTCGTAGTCATAGTTCGTCAGCATATTCATGTTATATTGTATCTGTGGTTAAAATAGACTAACATATCATCACTGGTATAACAATTAACAATTTCTCACAATTTCAGTACACAAAGTCAATGGAGAGGATAAAGAGCTTCGAACAAGTCCATACATCAAAGCTGGGAACCTCTTAAGGACTTTGGTCTTCAGAATGGAAGGTAATGATTACATTTCTCTTTCTTATGCCGCAAAGATATTTTTTAAGAGAAATTCGGATTTGCGGAAGTAAATGAACAACGGAAAACTGACTGGGAAATCATAAAAAAAAATGGAAAAGATCACGGGATTCGAACCAGCGACCTCTGACTTACAAACTTTGCTTTTACAAAGTCGTGGAATTTACTCTTTCTAAAGAGTGAACACTTTCAAAGAATGAATTTTTTACACTCTGGAATTAAGAATGTATGAAGCAATATAGTGCATAATCGAACGTAGGGAAGATTTAACTGTGAAATAGAATCGTGCTTTTCATGGATGGGCGTCATCCAAATGTTGAAGCGTTCACAAAATTAAAGTACTAAATAATAACATCATATTTTTTTATCTAAAAATGATCAATCTAATGAAATTATTATCATATTGTTAATTTACAAACTTAGCATTTCTCTCAATAAATGTTTTGTGGTTCCAATGTTGTATTAAAAAAATATCACGATATTATTTACCAATCGTTTTGAATGTAATATATTCACTATAAAGATTATTTTTCAAGTTTTTTTTTTCAAGTTGTAAATGTTGACGGCTCATTTGTTGTTTTTTGCCAGAATTTGAAAGACTGATAAAATCTGACGAGGAAAATGATTTTCCAAATAACTATGGAAGTAATAAGAAGCTAGTCGTAAGTATTATTATGACGTGCATGTATTTTCCATCTTATATTTGTTGTATGCAATGTTTGTCCAGTAATTGTCCATGATTGTTCCATGAAACGTACATGAAATTGATTTCTCGCACTTATACAGACACGTAGGCAGGAAGGAAGTTGGAAGTGTAACAACATTTTGAGAAGGGGCAGTAACGGTTTAAGAAGGGAATTAACAGTTTAAAGATGGGTATTAACAGTTTAAGGAGGGGCATTAACAGTTTAAGGAGGGACATTAACAATTTAAGGATTGACACACTAATTGTGTCCTGTAACTTGTGAAGTTTGTACATATGAAAATTGTTCATATCGTAAGTGGGTGCGGTGGAGGAGGGGGTAATAGTCTGTACAGTGGGTACAGGGAAACAGCATCCTGTGCCCGCGGCCTGGCTATTGGCCTTGCTCTTATATGTATTGTAAAAATGTTTGGTAGGTTCCTTCTTAAGCAGTTGCTTGTTGGTTTGTAGGTTTTCCGTCCTGAAAGGCCAGACTGAAAGTTATTTTTGAGTTGGGTTGTCAACACACTAGTACTTAGTTGTTACTCGTACGCCAGTGTAGTAATTGCCTAAATATACTTTGGTCAGTTTGTACTGAGAATAAGAGACAACCGTTAATCAGTATAAACTGAAATGTGAAATATGTTAGACCTGTCAGCAGATGCTACTGTGGAAACATTACTAACATACCAATTCATTACTCAAAGGCTGTCTAAACTAATGACTGGTTAGGAGTCTAATCAGATGTGCCTATGTTTGACTATAGTAAGTATACCTAGTAAAGATGGTTCAAATTGTAGATCTTCAGCGTGCTGCAGTAAAGTGTAATCCACTTCCTGGTAAAACGTTGGTCAAAATTATCAGCGAAACCTTTAGACTAGTCTGGTTCGTCCAGTCCATCATTATTCATAGGATTCTGTGTTTAGTATTTTCTGTTTGTATGTCCACCTCAGTAGCAACTGGTCATAAATGTAACACATGTTAAGAAATTACAACACACTTCACTATAGTTTTAACTGTTTAACGGGTACTCACCTTTACCAGTTTTAACTGATAAAGCCATGAGCATCGGCTGGCTCGAACTGATAGTCAGGCACTTTAGGATATAGTATAGCATCTAGCTGATTCAAGGGTAAATACTCGCACTGCCGCTTACAACTCTTATACAAAACACTCAAGGGCGGCGGAACCGGGGGGGGGGCACAGGGGGCACGTGCCCCCCACTTTTCCTCAGGTTAAAAATGTGCCCTTTTTCTACATAAAAATTGAGGTGTCTCAAGTTAGCAAGAGGCCAGAGAACCAGAATGAACACTCGGGAAGGGCCGTTTCTGGCCATCTGAGGGGTTTGTGAAACCCAAAAAATGGAAAACATTTGTTAAGATATTATCAAGAAATAAACTCTAATTCGGAAGATTCCTACATTAGCAACTAGCATGATTTCACCTCATTTTGTCTCAAAAGAAAACTTGTTCCTTGTACCCCAATTTGCACATTGGAAATTGCAGTGCTAGTATGCATATTTTCCTTGAGGGAGGGGGGGGGGGGCGTTGATGGAGTGATGTGTATACGCAAATAAGATAATACAATAAGAGTTATAAAGGGTACTAAATATAAGGCTGTATCATTCCAATCGAATTTCTGCAAAGTGCCGTTTGATGTCGGTGCCCCCCCCCAGATTAAAAGTGCTTCCGCCGCCCTTGAAAACACTTTAATAGTACTCATACCACCATAGGGAATTGTGTGCTCATACTCTAACTCCTGTTGTACTCGCAAGATCTAACCATAGTCAAGTTCTTACTTTCTGTTACTCCGTGACTTGCAAGTTACGTTATGTTTCGCGTACATCGTTGGATACCCATCCATGATGGAGTTGTCTCTGGTAGGTGGTGTTATACCAGAACACGTTGGATTTTCCTCTGATTTGCGAGTTATAAATTACTGTTTTTTTTATTTCGATTTCTTGTTCATTTTAATCAGCAAATTAACGAGGTAACTCCAATTCGTCGTCACTATCTTTACGAGCCCCCAGAAGATTACTATTGGCTAGCCGTGGCTTCACTTATCTGTTGTGTCTTCCTCCCACCGTTTGGGTTACTTGCCATTTACAGGGCACGACAGGTCAGTATTACGAGAATTTCCCCTACAACATTAGTTGCTGCATTTGCCTGGAGTCCAGCATTAAATATAGAAGCCTAATGTCGCAGTGGCGGAGCGTCCATACAGTCAGGGGGCGGATGCCCCCCCCCCGACGGATTCAAATGGACTGCTGGCGCCCTTTTCAGCTTTTTACCACTTTTTACTTATTCGCGATTATTGACTTTTTTTATTGCGCTCTCATCTACCTATTGACATTTGTCACATTTTGTTGGTGTAATTTTCTGATAAAATGCTCTAACGGCGGTCTTGACTTTATCGGCACTTCCGTTGTGCGAAATTATTTCCAAGCGCATGTACTTTCAACACCCATATAAAGTTCCGAGTTGTCACAAATGGCGATGACACCTATTTATTCTTCGTTTATCTGCAAATTAGCAAGGCCCGGAAAGGGTCATTTCCGGCGATCTAGGAAGTATCTTTGCTCAAAAAATGTATGTACGCTCCGCGCCAACCTGTGGTGGCGCTCCTCTTAGATAATGTCAAAGCGCTCCTACAGACCATTCTCGCCCCCTAACCAATACCCCTAGCTCCGCCACTGTAATGTCGGTAGGGATAACGTTATGGATATTTGTAATTCGTGGAACTTTCTGTTATAATGAATGAATCAATATCAAACCTATATGATTGATATCATATCATAAGTTTCATTTTTTTGTTCTTATATTTTTTCTCCATCATATAGGTTCCTCGTCTTTACTTTAGCGGGGACGAGCTCGGTGCATACAGGGCCTCTGGACAGGCCAAAGGTTTCGCTTTGATGAGTTTTATGTTAGGCAGCATGCTTCTAATTACCGTGTCAATACTCCTGGTTAATATATTACACTTAGGTTTGTGATCAAAGAAGAAATGATGGATTGATTGATTCAAACAACGGGTATGAAGTTGAGAAGCAAATCACAGTAGAAAGAAAGCGAGTATACTATCATTGGTGAAACACATATTTTACATCAACACTTAGCCCTTATTCTGCAATATTATTAAATATACAACACATATCCAAAGTAACATGACATTAGGAAATGAGTGATCAAATCGTGGTACCATTATGCCAATTGAGTAGAATAGATGCTTGATCGACTCATGTTACCACCATACTGCTGAGTACAATAGATGTGTTATCGACTCATGGTACCATCATGCTAAGTGAGTACAGTAGATGCATGACCGACTCGTGATACTATCATACTACTAAGCACAATAGACGCGTGATCGACTCATGGTACCATCATACTTCTGAGCACAGTATATGCGTGATCAAAGCATGATACCACCATGCTTCTGAGTACAATAGACGCGTGAACGATCATTGTACAACCATGTATAGTCGACAGTTTATATCACATACAAAATATAAAGTGATATCCAATAACATTTGGGATCACAGGTAATAAAATTATGAGAAATTCCTGGCTCCTTTTCTTTATACCTTTATCTCTATAGTTACGTAAGGTGTGCAACTCAGAAACACACTAGTCTATTCATTTGTTTGCAAATGGAAGAACAATCCATTTTTTCGTAATAAAACGATTTCTTATAGTGCAATTTTTAGACATGAGTACGCAACTTTGAAATTTATTTTATTGGAATATTTAAAAATGCTTTCTGCATGATTTTAAATGTTAAAGTGAACTTTATACTGTTGAAATAGTTCATTTGTAAGCTTTGCTTAAAGATCGCATGCATGCATGTTGTTCTTGTTATTGATCCAGATATGTGTCACTAATATGGAGGGTGGGCATAGACCATTGGTAACATTGTTATTGCCTGTAAAAAAAAAATTGCTAAAAATTAAATATATATTCATTATTTGAGAAATGTTCTTGTTTTTTCTATCCTTTTGCTTTTATATTTTGTAGTGTGTGTAACCATGATCGTAAAATACTTTTTCTAGAAACAACACCTCCACCTTCTCTTCCTCGCATTTCGGCCCAAAGCATCTTCTCATGGCACGGTTTGGTCGTACAATGAATATATATTACACCTATATCGAAAGGAGGAAACATTTGAGAAACTTTCATGGTTTTACATCACTTTGTTTTCTGCTTGCATTCTTCATCCTTAAAGGCTTCCAGAAAGAAAAAAAACAAATAAGACATGAGTAACTCCAACCCCTCCCCGATCTCCGGCTCCCATTTTTGCACTTCCGAACACCTTACACTCTCGTCTCCACTATGAACAAAACCACTTTATAACAGGAAGCTTCATGTTTTTGAATGACCCAACAAGTTCTGTTATCATCACCATCACCATCACCATCATCATCATCATCATCGTCGTCGTCATCATCATCATCATCATCATCATCATCATCATCATCATCATCATCATCATCATCATCATCATCATCATCATCATCATCATCATCATCATCATCATCATCATCAGTATGAATATTGATATGATTATCAGTATTATTATTATCATCATTATTATTATTATGATCAGCAGTACTATTATTATCATAATAATTATCAGTATGATTATCAGTATCAGTATTATTATGATTATGATTATGATTATCAGTATTATTATTATTATTATCATTATCAGTGTTATTATTTTCATTATCATCCTAATCATCACCATCATCATCACCATCATCATCACCATCACCATCACCATCACCATAACCACCATTATCATTATTACTATTATTATTATTGATTATACGTGTAAGTATATTTGATCGCATCCATCAGCGCATACACTACGTTTTACTGGGGTATTTGGGTCAAAGTCCTTGGTCATTTATTTTCTTAGTTTTCAGTTTAGCAGAATTAGTGATATAACCTGTGTACAAGGGCGGCGGAACCGGGGGGCACAGGGGGCACGTGCCCCCCACTTTTCCTCAGGTTAAAAATGTGCCCTTTTCCTACATAAAAATTTCTAAATAAGAAAGAGTTTACAAAGCGAAACCCACGTCGAATGAAATATTTCGGGAAGTTTTAAATTTTTACTACCATAGGCATAGGAGCCCAATTTGATTTGGGGGGCTGTAACGACTTGCACGAAAAATATTACCAAAATTTTTCGCGCGTTCAACATGTTAATGTGCATATCATATAGGCATGCGTCGGTTATTACATCGCATGCCAATAACATACAATCATTTGCCGTGTTATTACTCTTCCATATTGGTTATAATTATTGGGAAAGTCGTTACAATAATACTGATCATAATAATATCAGTCTAACCATTGAAAAAGACATAGCAAATAATGTCCGAAAAATTCTCAGCATATTTCCCGAATTTTCACAACAATTTTTGGTTGGGGGGGGGGGGGGCTGCAGTCCCAACGCCCACCCTGCCTACCAAGGCCTATGTTTAATACCACAAGGCTTCTAACATTCTGGTGAGTGCCATTATGCATATTCAATTTGCCCAAAAAATCCTAATGCATTTCCAAAATGCATTGCTATATTACATTGTGACTTTGTAATAAGCAGAAGCCATTTATAGCCTACTATGAATAATGAGTATATAGTTTTAATATCCCATAACCTACCCCATCCTTTCGTATTTTGACATATTGCATTTGCTTTCATGCATGTATCGATCGCGTGTGCAGGGACTTGGACTTAATAATGATTTCACCTCATTTTGTCTCGAAAGAAAACTTGTTCCTTGTTTCCCAATTTGCACATTGGATATTGCAGTGCCAGTATGCATTGTTTCCATGAGTAGACTGTGTTTGTTTTACCTTGGCACGGACATAAAAGCATCATAATACAGTGCTTAGTATAGAAGATATGATTATGACTTATACACTAGTCTATGTGGTACGCATGCGTACATGTTTTAATAGACTGAACGATGTACTGTGTGTCTGCAGTACAAAGAAAGATATTCCACCTTCTTTGTAAAAGTAAATAAGCAAACTGTATTCATGCTTGAATTATTGTCACGTAGGTTGTTAGTTGCAGAGCCGTATATTGTTGTAATGATAACAGTCATGTACAAGAGGATTATAACTTCTGCTGAAAGGTAATGGCTTTTATATCTTTGTGACGGACCTGTTGTTATAATGTAAGTATGAAACATTTTGTAAAGCAATATTTGTAATGCGTAGTGTAATTTTCATCATACTTCGGCACTTAATTCCAGTCATAACTAACACACAAATTTCACACACATATAAGATAACTCTCACGCCCTCACACAAGTCTGTGAAAAAAGATATATAACAGCAAAATCTAGGTCTTCATGCTTCACGAAAAAATATATTTGCACTTTTTGGTACATAGTAACCTGAAGTTTTAGAGTTAGGTCTCGAAAGAATCGTTTGACATGACTTGGATACTTGAGACTTCATTCTAAAATTCCTTTACAAAATACGGTTCCTCATATTCACTATATATAGTGAACTCTCTTTCATTGTATTATACCTATATCATATCCAATTCATAATACACGGTTAGCAGTTTAATTACTCTATTGTAGGTACGCGTAAAGCACGTTGCATACCGAAAAGAGTGTAATGACAACGAACGGAGCTACCAGTATAGTCTATATACAGTACGTTAGTCTTTCAATGTAGCCTACACAGTAAATGGCCGTTGTCAAGCCTTTCATTGACTTATGCTCCTTATTGTTATGGTAGCCTGGATTATGGCCTCTATAAACATGTGGTACATTGGCTATCTTACCTTATGGTTTGGAATTTCGGTGTGGGTGTAGAAGATGTAGTGTTAGGTAAGAATAGTAATATATTGTATTTGGTTTTCGCACCATTTTTTGGTGATGAGTGTGATGGGTAATTCGAAAATGTTAGCAGCGCGCTACTATGTTGGTCAAGTCATTGATTTTGATAATATGTAATTAATGCATAGTGTAAAAGTATAGGTAGGTAGCCTATTTAAATGTTTTATACAATAATCCTATGTGTTTTAATGTAACAGAACTTACAGCCGGACTGTATATTGTACTAGACTCTAGTTCTGTTACATTAAAACACATAGGATTATTGTATAAAACATATCAATGGGCTACCTAGCTATACTATTACACTTTTCATTAATTACATATTAGTAACTAGACAATAAGTAAGATAATATCACTGAAAAGTCGCTATACTTCAGTCCACAAAAGTCACTCAGAAAAGAAGAGACAAAAAAAAGAAGAAAAGTGATAACCAGAATGCAAAAATGCGTTGTAGTTTTGATGATGTAACATGAGCAGTTTTCTTCATAAATCTGATGTAATGTATAGTGAGGCGTACAACATACTCGATCCCAGTAAAGCAGTGTGATGTGACAAACAATAAATTCACAATAACACAGTCTGTCCTGAAATGACCATGACCTCAACAACAAGCTTCTTGTACTAAATGTGATAGATACATCAACATACTAAATATGACATCTGTCCTTATTAAAATATTGTGTAAAACATATATGTTTTCATAATTTGAGTCCTGGTGAACTCAAACGACCATTGACCTCTGCCCACAACATTAGGCTTCTTGTACTCAATGTGGTACAATAACGTACCAAATATGCGATCTGTCCAAGCTTCCCTTGCGATATCATGTTTAGGAAGGTGCGTCAGTGTCAAGAGACAGGTAAGAAGGGAGTGAATTAAGTGGTTTGGCGTTTGTTGACTTCAAAATACCTTTGAACTCCACCAAAAGCAATAATAGGCTACTTAAAGTTGATATGGAACCACTGCAAACCAAAATATGAGATCTGTCCAATGTTACCTAATTCTTGCAATATCCTCAACCAAAATCAATAAGCTTCTTTTACTCAATATTATACACCTTCATACCAAGTATGAGATCTGCCCAAGCTTCCAATATTGAGATATCATGTTTACAAGGTTTTCACAATTTGACCTGTGATATGACTCCAACTGTCCTTTGACCTCCACAAAAAACAGGTTTCTGGGTAATCACTGTGGACGTTCTCCTACACACCAAACATGAGATCGGCCCAAGCTTCCCTTCTTGAGATATCGTGTTTACAAGGTTTTCACAATTTGACCCATCCACATACATCCACACACCATCATGAATGCAAAGGTTATGATTATCATCGAAACCAAGAAAAAAAGGAACCGATGACAAAGGGAAAGGCTATACATACAATGAATAAGTAATAGATAAGCACATTATATTATACGTAGGCAATATTTAAAGGAATGGATAGTTTTAGCTTCTTTCATATAGGTACTGAGACAAAAATTAGTTTGGTAATTTTGGAACTATTTAATTATTCGCGCGTCTTGTCTGGTGACTGCACGTGATGTATCGTCACATGTCAATCATCACCGTAATCGGAATTCGGAATATGTCAATGAGCTAAATCGATGATATGAGAACCCCTAATACTCCCCCACCACCACTTTGTTACCACATCCAATATATAAGGCTGAATTAACTAACTGGGTTTAAATTATGACGTTAATAAGAGTTTGTTTTATCTTATTTGTGTGTAAATGTAACTTATGGCAGTTTTCCTTAATAAATGGACCCCCCCTCCCGAAAAAAGAACCCTTTCGGGGGTGTGTTCAGGATTTGGGCTTTTAACCAAAGATATTCTTATTCCTTATGAAATTCTGGTCTAGAAAACCACATTTTATCCTATTTGTGTGTAAATGTAACTTATGGTATTATTTCCTTAAAAAATGGACCCCCCCCCCCAGAGAGAACCCCCGTTTTCGGGGATGCGTTCAGATTTTGGGCTTTTTACCCAAGATATTCTTATTCCTTATGAAAATCTGGTCTAGAAAAATCACATGAGATAAATCCTCCTTCCAGGTGATACCTA
The DNA here is from genome assembly GCA_020650975.1 of Apostichopus californicus. NCBI lineage: Eukaryota > Metazoa > Echinodermata > Holothuroidea > Aspidochirotida > Stichopodidae > Apostichopus > Apostichopus californicus. The sequence goes on from JAIPMN010040681.1 coordinate 10,900, forward strand.
TAGCGCATTCATAGCCTGCAGGGTCTAATAACTGCAGGATATCTAGCACATAGAATATTTGTAACAGGAAGTATTCAATACTGCAGCCTATATAAATCAATAAATAAATAAATATAATGCATTTATGAATCAAATATTTATATATACTCGGGTGCGATATCGTTTCATTCTTTCCAACTACTAAATATAATCCTATTATCTATATCTAAAGTTAAAAAGAAACAGTGAATAAGCCATCGATAATATACATAAATGATGCTGAGTTTGTCTCCCCATATCTGGTACAGTGAGGTTTTCATTACTATGGTTGGTTTAGTTTAGTTTAGTAGCAAAAAGAATCAGGAGGGACACTTAAGTCCCCATCAAGGACCCTATAGAGAGAGAAAAAAAACTGAAGACACAAACACTCAGACCCGATTACAATGCTTAAAGTGCTTGTCCAAAGC
>JAIPMN010040685.1:0-10330 GCA_020650975.1 Apostichopus californicus
ACCATGATTGATATTGATAATTGCAGAGACAGAGCAAAGATTTGAAATTAGGATTCGAAATTAAAACTTCCAGTATTGAGATACTGCGTCATTGATGCTCTTGTATTATATATTATATTGTATCTATTATATCTTTATAATATTTTTATATAAAGTAGAAGATGTCAAAGGCTATTTGATAAGAAATATATTCAAACATATTACACAATTCTTGTATATCTGGAGAAATAATAATGATAATAATTATTATTATTATTACTACACCGGTGCTTGTATAGCGCAAAATCCCAGGGTTCAATGCGCTTAACAAAACATATACAAATTACAAATATACAATTGAAATCACTTAACCATAGGTTTGTTTTAAATAAAATAATAATGAGTCTTATACAGCGCAGCATCCAATGAAACAGGTTTTTGCTCTATGTGGTTTACAGGTGCCAGGTTGAAGTGACCAATTAATAACACATATAGAAAAGACAAGTTTTAATGCCAGACTTTAAACTGTAGAGGAGAGTCCAGTTATCTTCACTGAACCAGAATGGAGAAGCTGTGTGTTGGAAGCTGCAATCACCAAAGGTCTTCACCCGAGATGATGGGAATGGAAGGGAAGGGGGGGGGGAGGACAAGGGGATGTGAAGGAGGGGATCTGGTTGTTACTCTTAGATGGAGAAGATTTGGTATATACTGTGCCCTTCCATGTTTTGAAGCTTGGAAGACCAAGAGAAGAACTTTGTAGTCCATATGCATCTTAACAGGAAGCCGATGTTATTCTTTAATTTTCAAAGTTATTACAGTGACTTGAGAATCATCATTTGATATATTTGATGATTTTGAAAAGATTTTAAGATGTTCCTAGATGAAAGACAAGTATACATATATTTTTCTCGGTCTATCCCATCAGGGATGAAGAAATCAGGAAGGAAGCCATGTGGGGCCTGCAGGGAGGCGCGGTGGACCCAGATGCCAAGGAGGAGGAAAGTGAGGCCAAAGAGGAGAGGAAGATTCCAACCTTTGGACAATTCATGAAGTTTCTGATGGACAAGGTGAGACAGAATCGGTCAATAATAAGTACCATAGTTATGGTCTGAATGTCCGTAGCATTTTTCTCTTCAGGGAAATATTCAGCCATGATTGATTCTTGTCTACTCTGTGGTGTAATCAGTGAGCAACACTTTAAATGATGGTGTTTGCGATGAACATAACCAGGTACAAATTTTTGTCTAAAATTTTATATTGTTGAATCCTGTTGTTTTAACAGTCTATACTGTTGATTTCTGTTGTATTAATAATCTATACTGTTGAATCCTGTTGTGTTAACAATCTGTACTGTTGAATCTTTTTGTATTAACAATCTGTGCTGTTGAATCCTATAGTATTAACAATCTGTACTGTTGAATCCTGTTGTATCAGCAATCTATACTGTTGAATCCTGTTGTATTAACAATCTATACTGTTGAATCCTGTTGTTTTAACAGTCTATACTGTTGAATCCTGTTGTATTAACAATCTATACTGTTGAATCCTGTTGTATTAACAATCTATACTGTTGAATCCTGTTGTATTAATAATCTATACTGTTGAATCCTGTTGTATTAACAATCTATACTGTTGAATCCTGTTGTATTAATAATCTCACTGCTTATTAATGGTTTTCTTTTAAGCCTAATGAGTTGTGGAGAATAAATGCCACAGTAACCATGAAAAGTAATAAATATGTTACAAGGTTTATCACTGAGCACTTTTGCACAAAAACAAATTTCTTGATATGTATGTATTTTAGATCCTCCTGCAAGGAGGAACTCGCGAAGAAGCCATCATTGGCTTATCAAAGCCGCAAGCTGACCGAAGTCAGTCTCTTAGATTCATATTTTAACATCCATGATTATGAATTGTCAATTATCAACAACTCTGTAACTGGACGACATACATTAATCTTGGAGCGACTCGAACTCGGGACCTTATGATTGGAAGACACCGGCGTAATAACCACTGAGCTAACACTCCCTCACTCCCTCCCTGATATTATCTCTTTGCGACAAATTCTGCATCTGTTTAACTGGCATTCTTCTCCTTCACCAGATTGAGTCCAGAAGAACATCCTCTAAGGTGTACAATCCTGGTCCAAATGGAATGCTCTTTACAGCACCTGCTTTTAAACATGTAAGCTCTGTTTTATTTTTGTTCATTCTAGTAAGTTGGATGTATTCTCCTTCTCCTTCTCCAACCTATGTGAAGTTGTAGCGTTGTAGTGGCATTCTGGAAAACATGTCATACGCACAGTGAGTGAGCTTTGAACACCATACTTGTAGTGTATTCTTAAGTAGGCTGTAAAATGGATACCAGAGAAATCGCTTTTCCAAGTTTTGACTGAATTTCATTTTTCTTTTCTTTGTTTTAATTCCCCGACTTGGTCACCCTTTTCCCATGTCACAGTTTTTTAAATTTTTATTCAGAAATCTTTCTTTCAGAAAAACCTAAACTGCATAAATATAAGTTAGTCATATTGATCACAGAGTACAAAAGTCTGATTTAACCAGTCCTTTTTAACACAATGAGATTAATATCCTATGGATCAGTATAAAGAACGGCTGGAATTAAACCTAATGCCAACCTTGCAAAACCTCACACAACCACTGATCACTTATCAACTTACACAACCAGCAATTACCGTGTATGTCATATGTACAAAGCATATTGTAAAATCTAGCCCCCCCCCATCGCACGGCAGAATTCAAAATGTTCCTAAACAGTCAAGAATACTCTGAAATGAGCCCAATGGCCAGTAAACTCTTGTAGTAAATCCACCATACAGACATAACTTTCATGAATTTGTATTTATAAGCAATGTAAGCAGTTTATTCTGTGTTTTTGTTATCATCCTCTCTAGGTGATTTCCTATGCAAGGAATTGTCTTCTCCTGGATGCTGGTATAGAGATTAACCTAAACCTGGATAACATCATCCCATTGGACAGCAAGGCCCCCAAGTTGAACCGATACATCTCGGAACTCCTCCGGGAGAAGAAGAAACACGGGGAGAATCACTTTATGGCCTACGTTAATCTCGTCCTGGAGCTCCTGAAGGCTCAGCCCTCCGAATCAGTCATGCACTGTCTCTTGGAAGCAGTCGCCTTGGCAACGGACACGGTGGCCCCGGCACTGGTGGATAAACTGACTTGGCTTAAGGTAAGCCTGTGGTAATACAGTATAATACTATGCTGTGTGTAATGGTTTGTTGGAGATGCAGATGTTGGTATTGGAGCCCATCAAAAGCAAAATGCATGGAGATAAATCCTTCAGTTTTTCTACTTATTTGGCTCCTCTCTTCGGTGATATAACAACCGATCGTATTTTCCTGATTTGGTGAACAGATTCACGTTGATGGTGTTAACAGAACAGTGCCCTCATACAAAGAAATTTGATACAGTTGTGGTAGTGCTAATGTTAACATTATTCTCCTATGTCTTTTGCATCATGTTATGAGAAAGATTTGTTTGGTCCTATTTCTTTAAATTGCCGCTTTATATGGAGGGGTGGGGGAAGGTGGGGAGAGGAGGGGTGGGGAGAGAAGAGGGGTGTGATAAGGATATTATTCCTTTCTTTTACACTTCTTCATGGTGAACTGATTTTTTGTAGGTAAATAATTCAGAAATGCTCTAATAAAATTTACATTATGCCTTAGTTACTGTATGATATGTTGATATATGGTTCTTTTATGCCTTAGTTACTGTATGATATGTTGATATATGATTATGCCTTAGTTACTGTATGATATGTTGACATGATTGTTCCACAGTCTCTGCTACAGCACAGCCGTGAGGAGATGAGGGACAACACTGCCCAGGTCTATGGTATCGTGGCCGGTCAATGCCCAGTGGGCAAGCTCATTGCTATTCTCAAAGACTTGACCAAAAGCTCAAAAGATCAGGTTTGTGGCCATATGCTTCCGTCCAAAATTACATCTCAGTATAATAGTTATCAAAGAGAAAAGAATTCTCTACTTGAACAAGATTTGTTGACACTTTCTAATAATAATATGACTATTTATCGTTTAAATTAGTTCAGAAGCAGTGCGAGGAAAAGTATTTGTTTTGTCTCATATTGAAAGAACCTTGGTCAATCCAGGGCTTGATAAATCACTAGATCAGCAGTAATGCCACAGTAATAATGACAAGTGATCCTACGGCAAATTAGATATCTTCTGGTTGTCCCTCGTACAACCAGGTCTTACCATTTGGTTGTCCAAACAATTGATCTGGTTGTCAGAAATAGTGTAGCAATATAATGATGAATGACCACTATGTGCACTGCAGGAGTGATGTGTGGGTTGTTTTGGTGAATAGAACACCAACTTTGGGCCAGTAAAATTCCCCTTTGGGTGGATCCTAGGCCCTTTGTCTATCTTTGTTTCTATCTCCAGTATTTCCCAAAGTGATGGAGGGTGTGATACCAATTTTCATCATTTCACTATTTGAGGGGTATTTAGTTATGATGCAATCTGAATATGATGTAAACAAAGCTAGTCATCCTAAGACCTCCTTAGCTGGTTCTGGTCATCTACACAGAAATTGGGTCGTCTGAGACGACAGTTAAAACTTAGCCATGAAAGTAAATATATGTAACAGGAATTTAGCTAACCCTGAACAAATTTCTTGATGTTATTTGTCTGAGTTGATTGTATGACTACTATTTAGAGATTGTTTCAATCATTGTGTCCTACACTCAACATTACCTGTCCATGAGAAATCTGCCTTCAGGTTCTATATTCTTCCAGTTGGATTTGGTGCACAGTGTTTTTCTGAAGGAGTTCTCACCTTATCATTCAATTTCTGATTGAAGGAATGAAAATAATTCTTTCTTTTTTTTCATCTTGTTTGTTTTATATTTTTCTTGTTCATCCATTTGTTTTTATTTTCAAGGATGCTTCTAATTCCACGTCGCTGAATATTTTGGGTGTTTCAAAACTTTTTTTTTTTTTAACGTAAGGAACTTTTCATGAATAGATAATGTATGCATTTTTCCACCTGACCTCAGAATGTCCAATCCCAGCATGGTCATATCCTAGCGCTAGGTTACACCATCTCCAGGCACTACCTGATCCTCAAGAGGGCCAAAGAAGAGTGGACCCTGGAGGACATGGAGGTTGATGCTGCCCCAAATGACGAACAAATAAACAGCCTTAAATCAAGGGCATGTGAAGTACTGGGTCAGTATTCTATATTAATCTGGACATCATTTTGGCCTGGTATTTCTAACCCAAACATGATTTCCAAGTTTCGAACAAGATCAGTTAGTTGATGAAGAGGGAAATGAGAAGATAGTTTGAACCGTAACAGTAAAACATATGCCAACAAATAGTAGAAGCAAAAAGTTTAAAAAAAGCCAATATAAAACAGAAAACTGGAATGGGAAAGTATAAACAATTTGAAAAAAGTTGAGATACGTCTAACTGAATGGGATTGGACTCGGTGGTGACCTCACCATTATGAGTCCTGAGCAGCTAAACTGATGGAGCTATCCAGTCTTAAGTTGGTGGTGATAACTGTATAACTATTACACGTCCAAAATCATAACCTTTCTCCTGCTCTGTTATGAGTTAGAAATTTGTAAAAAATATGTAAAGGTATGCAAAAAATCTAAGAAATCTAAAAAAATAAAATTAATATAAAAAATTTGTTGGAAAAATGTCAAAATTTTGCAAAACTAAAAATAGGAACAATAAAAAACTAAAAAGAAAATACAGATACCGGTTATAAAGAATTACATAATTTCACAGCAGATGGGAAAAAAATATCCATTAGACGCTTATTTCCCCTTAAAGTACGGAGACGGAGATTTGAATGTAAAAATCTTAAAATAACCATAACCAGGGTGATACAACCCAGAAAGCAGCTGGGGATGGATTTTGGAGGAAATTGATCTTTTTTTACGTAAATGTATGTAAGTAAATCAACAACAGAGTAGAACTGAATTGAATAACAAGAGAAAATTTAATTGGTCTGTTTTTTTTTTTTTTTTGGTATGTTTATGCAGTGTCACTCCTGAACGGCTCACAAGAGAGTTCCATCTATGCCGCAGCGTCCGCGCTGGGCACCATCTCCCGGTTTGGACCCATCTCGATACCCAAGGGCAAACTGAGCAAGCAGAACGAGACCGGCGGAACGGACGGACAGGAAGGTAAAGGCAAGAAGGACGGAAAGATCACCAAGGCAGGATTGATCGAGAAGCTGATCACTTTATCTGTATCGTCCAAGATGAGTAATAAGGTGAGGAATTCCAAGGGGAAAATGAAAGGCAATGCTAACTTAATTCTTTGTGGTGTTCCGTGAGCACATGGAGTATATAGGAAATGGTTTGCGGCCTGTCATTCCATCCATAGTTTAATCATTACAGGAATGGGTACCAATGGGGTCGTAAAATATTACCTTTGTGATGCACAGTTACGGTGAAATGTGTGTAAACGTACCCACAGAATGAATTTCCTTTTATTTTAGAATAGTTTAGGTCTTCTCTACTATAACTTTCATTAGCTTTAATAATGCATAGGTCTTCAGGCTTTGCAAAAAAAAAATAAATAAATAAATTAAAATAAAATAAAATAAAATAAAGTTGAAAAGTGACTTGGTGTGGTGATGATATCTTTTTCCTTTGACCATGGAAATAAATTGTCACATTGTGTTTTGCATTTTTAAAGTGCCATTGAGCACATATTTTCTTTAATCTTTACTATGATATGAATTGATTTTCATGTTTTCCTCAGACTCGTGAACAGACAGCCACTACTTTGGGTCTCATTCCCGTCGGCGATGCCAACTTTCAGTTCACACAGGCATTACTGGAAGGCCTCATCAGCACGTCCACGGTAAGTCATCTAAGAGGACATACTCTCCTCTGACATACTCTCCATACTCATACTCTCCCATACTCCCTCTCTCCCTTTCCCCTACTCTCCATACTATCCCTCCATACTCTCCCTCCATACTCTCCCTCATACTCTCCCTCTGGTTAATATTCTCCCTCTGAGGACATATCAGCAAGGTTCATTTTGAGCCCACCTAGCCATTAGGAAGATCACAGTCCTTGGGGGTTGGGGAGGGGGGGCTGGTGGTTAGATGCTGCACCTTCATGTTAGGTCCAAATCTGAAAGCAATCAAAGGTACCTGTTACACAGTAGCATCGTTTAATACAGTGTATACATTGATATATGTTAATGCAGATGTCAGCAACAATGTCATATGCATTGATTCAGGTTCATATTTCATTCAGAAGGTGTTTACACTCTAAGATTTGAATCTGGGCTCTTTGTTTAATGCTCGTTTCTGCCCAAACGAACTTACACCTCTTGATGTAACCCCTCTCAAGTATTGATGCATGTTAAAGTTGTGTTTTAAACTAGTTAATTGATACAGGGTGCCTCTTGGAACTTCACACTAACTTTACTTTATTTTCTAATATTTATAATGTCAACCAAAGTTGTGTAAAGTTTTCTCCATTTTAAACACTGCATGTTTGTGTAATTTGCCATTCTTAGTTGTTGTTTTCTAAGTTGTTCAGGCTATACAGACAAAACCTAACAAGAACTTTACCTTACCTCTTTGTTTCGTCAGTCCCGTGAGGTGGAGCTGCATTTCGCAGTGGGCCATGCTTTAGCCAACGCTGTAATGGGACCATTATCTAAAGATGCCAGGGACCACTGGACCAAAGAGGAGAGCACAGAGATACAAGTCAAGAGCAAGGACAAAGACTGGATCTTGTGGCTGCTGAAGAGGTTGCTTAGCAACGAGATTCAGAGTCCCAACCCCCACAAGAGACAGGTGTGTGTAACTTGGCGATGGAAATCATGACATTCGTTTTATGACCATGACAAGCATATTCATTGAAGATATTTATTGCAATATGACCTCGTGGGATTTAGCAATTGGGCACATCTTAAAGAGAAAAGTGGTTCAAGTATTTTGCCTTTGCTAATGTTCGGCTAAGGTAACCTACCACAGAGAACTGTATTAAGAAATTGGATCCTAGCTAAGAAGAATTAGAAGAAACTTTCCCACTTTCTAGTTCAAAGGTCGGTGTCAAAAATCTATCCAAACTTAAAAGAGTCAATGCATTGTTTTAGTAAAGTTTCATCATTTTGCAATCGCTTGTGCCATCTGCCATAAGTAAAACTGTAGATTGTTGAAGTAGATCTTTGGTTTGATAAATGTGTCATGACAGCCTCCATTTCATCACACAGGCTGCCTGCGTGTGGCTCCTCTCCGTGGTGAAACAGTGCGGACATCATCCCTCCATGAAACCAATCATGGGCGACATCCAGGACGGATTTGTCGGCATGCTGTCAGAGACAGACCGTAAGTAACCAGTACTTGGAGGATTAACAGTGGGAAAGGATGGTTGGGGAGGGGTGAGGTGGGGCCTTTAATAGGGGTGGAGTGGAGGATAGTATTAACAGTGGGAAAGGATGGTTGGTGAGGTGAGGTGGGGTGGGGCCTTTAATAGGGGTGGAGTTTGGTTAGGATTGGAGAGTGGGAATCACATTTTGACATGACAAAATAATCACTTCTAAATTATCAACATGCTAATATTTAACGCAATATGGTAGGATCTTAAAATCAAACTTTGATCTTTTGAGTTTTTGTCCAGTGCTTGTCCTGTGGCAGAAGTGCACCTATGTGCATAATTTCTTAACCTGTTTGTAAATTCTGTTCATTTATACACTCAACAAGACTGAAGGTATGAATTATTATTTTGTTAATTTTTTTTGTAGATTTTACCCAAGATTTGGCCTCAAAGGGTCTCAGCATCGTCTATGATCAGAGTGACGAGGAAGGACAGAAAGAACTTGTCTCTGTTTTGGTCGACAGAATCGTGTCGGGAAAGAGGTAAAGTACATGCTTGAGTCTGTTGTTAAATATTCAGGATTTTAATACTTATGTCAGTTTAGTAACTAAGTTGATTTCACTTGATAACTTACTAAGTTTATGTAGGTGTTTCAGTCCTTTTCTTGTCACATGAAATCAAGTGTCTTCATTTGTCATATTTTGTATCATATCAAGAGGGTGTTTGGTGAACAATTGTCACAATTCACTAGGAGCTTTATCCATTTTTTTAACTGTAGCATCATTTTGCAGTATGTAGATAGAGATACCTGACTTGTACAGAAAGTGGATGGTGTGTGGGGGAGTTGGGGGAAGCATCAATGTGATGGAGGCATTTTGGCAAGAAATATGGTGGGCTTGTCTAAATTCAGTAATGAAATCACCTCTGAAAGTTAGTGACTTGGGTACAGTAAGTCTATGTGTCAGTGATGTTACAAGAAACAAATTATTTATTATTCTTCTTAATCATTGGTTTTATACAGGAAGAAGCACACCCTGACAGCTGAATCACAAATCTTTGAAGATGGTGCTCTCGGCCAAGAACCTGGAGGGTATGTCATGTTCATCGATGAATGTCTTGGAAGAAAAAACTTGAAGGAGGGAGGAGGGGTGCATCAGGGACAGGGAGGAGGGTGGGGTATGAGGAGGGGGTAGGATTGACTACAGTAGTTTAGCATTTCAGTTTGGAAGAAGTGCGATGAATATTGACAGATTTAGATTTTGGTTTTTCGTAGCTCGTGAATACAGAAATTTGAATGGTTGGTTTTTTTTAATGAAATTAGGGTCTTAGTCCTTTGGGAAGTGGGTAGAAGAATTGCTGACCACCCAGAAAACATTGTCTGTCGCTTTGACTGTTTTAAAAGTTTGAATCTGATTAATTACTACGGATGATTAACGAGCACACATGCTCCTTGGCAAGGTGGTAGATGAATTTGTGGGTCTTGAAACTAAGGTGAATCATTTTGATTTTAGCCAACATTTCTTCAGCCTTATAATTTCCTCAGATTATAATAATGTTGAAATTATAGGGATGATCTGAAAACAAAGAAACATTGGTCAGTTTTTGGGTGAATTTGACATTTTGTGGTTTATTGACAGAAGTGAGATCAATTTTACTATTTTCACTATTTTAATATTTACACATATATCATTATAGATTTTGTTCAATGATGGATTTACTCTTTGTTTATTCATTCACTCATTACTTACATTTTAAATTGGTGTTTACAAGAGAGAGAGAGCACATGTGCAGTTGGTTGAAGAAAAAAAAAAGTAAACTTAAAAATTTCAAATATTACTTCAACTATTATGGTTTGTTTGCTTTGCAGAGGAAACTTGACGACATACAGAGAGCTCTGCTCATTGGCCAGTGACTTGAACCAACCAGATTTAGTTTACAAGTTCATGCATTTAGCCAATCACAATGCCTTGTGGAACTCTAGAAAGGTAAGCA
>JAIPMN010040694.1:0-15789 GCA_020650975.1 Apostichopus californicus
GTTGGTGATACAAATGTGTCTTGTATCCTCAACTCATTAAGTTACATAGAGTAGATACTACTGAGAATAGTTTTTCACCTTTTAATTGGGAGAGCTTGACTAAATAATGTACCCCTTATCACCCCTATCACCTGCTAGACTTCAATTTTAACCTATTATCGCCCTGCATCTGTTGGTAGAATATACCAAACTTGTCAGTAATGCATCAATAGCTGATAGTTTTAACAGTTGTTACAAAAGATTAATAAAGCAACAATTACTTGCTGAAGTTAGAATTTTTGAATTTTCTCTCTCAGGTATATTGTCTTGATACAGCTGGAATTTCTTGGCAGACTGTAGAGTCAGAAGGGGAAGTCCCAGAGTACAGAGATAAATTTGTTTCCTGGCAATATCATGAAAGGTGATTTTGTATTCGGCCACTGGTCAAAAATCAATTTGAATTTCTACCGTTATTTCTTCCTGTACATAGAAGCTATCATTTTACAATGAATTTGTTGCATTAAAATATAAATTGCCAGAAAATATTTGGCATTTGTGTCCTCTAGTTTCTTAAAGGCATTGAAGACTCGCCCCAAACCGCCCTCTGAAAAAGTTAACTTTCCGTTGCTTGCAAGTGTAGTTGTTTTCTTGCAGGCGCGTAGGGGGGGGGCGAAGGGGGCAGCCGCCCCCCCTTGAGCATATTTTTTTTTTTTTTTTNNAAATGCTAAGATGCAACTTACAAGGCCTGGGAAGTGCCATTTCCAGCGATCTGGGAGGCATTTTCAGCCAAAATTTTCTTGTACGCTTCGCGCCAACCCTGGTGGCGCTCCGCTTAGATAGTTGCAATGCCGAATCTACAGTTTCACCCCTCTCTTGGCAAATTCCTGGCTACGCGCCTGTTTTCTTGTCGCTACAAAATGCAGACAGTAATGAAACGTGATACCTTGTTATCTTTCATCTAGACCTGAGTTGTGGGTATTGACCACAGCTGTATGTATTGACTGTACACTAGTGTCTTAGTACCGACGGTAGCAAAGCTGTGTGTGTATTTTCTGGGATCGATGGTGTTGTCTAACACTTCTGTTACGCATCATTTGAAACTAGGTCAGATTACCACCATGAGACGTTTCTTTGAGCGTGAGTCTTCAATGCCTTTAAGTAGCCAGTTGCATTTACCATTGTAATGTCATTGGCTGTGAACAAGCAAAAGTACAACATTTGTTGTTCATTTTTGACGAGCGATGTCGACATATATGTTTAGTGTGGTATCAATATCACCATGATATTCTGTTAGTTTTATGTTTAATTTTCAGCACAATACTGGTCGAGCACATGTATTCAGTCCCACCTTAAATTTGCATATGAAAACTGGGTTGAAGCTGTTAGTTTGTTAATGTCATTTAGTGATTAATTAATGATAATTATCAGCTAAATACAAATCTTTGGTTGGCTTGAATTGCATTCTTGACATCGTATGTCATTTAGCAACAGGTCACATTAATGAGAAATGAATGGTGAATTCTCCTACTTTCATAAACACGTGGCGAGGGTGAAATAAAAACAATTCCTGTCAATGTAAAGAAATAAGACTGAGTAAACTAGGAGGAAAGTGTAAAGAGTTGACCAAAGGTGGATCAGTATTTCTGACATATTTAGGGCAATAGTCAGTAATTTTAAGCTTCAGTGTTTCATCAGTTTTTGTGCCAAGCAATTTGCCAATCATTTCCATTAAATGTCCATGTGTCTTTGGGCAATGTTAGTTACAACTTTCGATGTAAATCACCAAAAGTCAATGTATGAACTTCTTGTTGACATGATATGTCAAGATTCTTTGTCGCTACTCTCAATGATAAAATGTGTTTGACATAGAAGATGGTTTAACGGTAATCACATATACATTAGGCATGCAACCATCTTCTGGCTCATACCATCTCTTTCAGACTGATAGTCTTTGGTGGATTTGGACCTCAACCAGTTGATGCCACCAAGGATTCTTGGGTGCTGGATCCAAGTAGCATAGTTCAAGAACTTGTAAGTAATCTATGTTTGTAGCGATCAGATCAGATAGAGATTTTATGAAATAGAACCAAAAATTTAAAAGGTGTCAGTGCAATATATTTCAAAAATGAGAATGGCTAAAAAATGAATAAAAGTTCTAACGCATAAAGTCACAATCAACATGGGGCGCGATTGCATGCTTCCCTGTTGATTTGTTTGAGCCTAGTCAGTCTGTGAAACTGATGTATTACAGAGTATAAATGTTAATGGGCTTGAGGCTTCAATCCTAGCAGGATCTTCTGCAGAGACGGACTAAAATAAAAACAGGGGAAACAAATTAATGAGATATACGGGACAGACAAGTTAAGTGGAATGCCGACCAAATGATCAGAGTAGAAGGGTGTAAGATATATTATTCTGTTTATTAGGTATGTTTCTCAGCATATTCTAACAGATGGGGAATTTCAAGAATAAAGATATGAAACAGAAAAATAGTTTAAATTGATCTGTAATTTGTATCAAAATTGATTATTACACAATCCCCAAATGATTATTTGTCCTTATCCCGTTTCAAATATTATGCTTGGTATTTAGTTCATTTTGTTTAATACTGATTTTCACTCTTAGCCTCAGTCAAGAGGTTGGAACAACGACCTGTTTGAATATAACATAGAAACCAATAGGTGGAGAAAACCGAAAACTAAGGTAAGTATCGCTGACCTCGTTGTCTCCTTTAAAGACAATCATTATCTTTTATAAGAGAGATTTATTAAGTTTTGTTAATCTTTGACTGCATTTTGCAATACATGCACACTTGATTCAAATTAAAGGGATAGTCTGGTTGCTGACCATGATCGATTAATAAGTTTGTAAAAATAATAATAATTTTGCATGATAATTAATCCATTGTTTGTTTGTTTGTTTGTTTTCCTTTTTTCTTACCAAATCCTTGCTCTCTTTCAAAGAGTGCTTTTAGTTCATTGGATTGATTATAAGTGTTGTTGCATTCTTCGTTTCTGTCCGCAGGGTCCAGTTCCTTGTCCCAGGGCCTCTCATGCAGGTGCAATTATTGGTCATAGAGGCTTTATATTTGGAGGCAGGTTTAAGGTGAGTTGTTGAATATGGAATATAACAGGAATAGCAAAGAAGAACAAAATCTATCTGGACTTTATCACTGTTGTACAAGTTTATAAATATTGAATGCTGTTTTAGTATTCCGTGTAGTTTGGCTATTTTTATCTTTTCTCTTTTTGTATTCAAATCCAAATCAAGGGCTACAGAAATATGTCATTGTGTTTATTCATTATGTATTAAGGGAACTTAAACAAATGAATCTGTAGAACATTGCTCTCTAGGTTGTCTTCCATCCATCTCATTGAGTATCACTAAACATTCATGCCTGTTTCCATATCTTTCATTGCCATTGCTTCAAATATGTTGGAGATGTCTTAAGCTATTGGTAGTTTGCACAGTACATTCGGTTGTCCAGGAAATATTTAGCAAACGTTTGGTGAACAGAATAAACACGCTTTGGGCCAGTAAAAACATCCTCTTCAGGTGGATTTTAAAAAACTCCAAATTGATGGAGTGAGGTATCAATTTATCTTTTAACCTGTTTAGGGGTTCCATTGCAGTCTGAATAGAACAAACAAACTTTGGGCCAGTAAACCTACTCTTAACGGGGAAATTTCAATATCTCCAAATTGATGGAAGGAGATACCAATTTATCTTTTAACCTGTTTAGGGATTCCAATGCAGTCTGTATTTGGTGTACACAAGTAGTCGTCCACCCGACAACCTCCAGAGCTGATTTTGGTCGTCTGATCAGAAAATTCGGTTGTCTTGATAAATGGGATGACTGTTTTTACATTTGTCCTGGCTGATATTTATATCGTCAGACCTGCTGTTTTTATCTTTTGCAGGAAAAGAGGAGAAGTGATATGCACTGTATTGATCTGATTACATTTACTTGGAGTGGCAGGTAAGCTTACTTAAAGTAACCCATCCTTTTATCAATTCATCCATGCGATCAGTCGCATCCGTCTCTCGACTTCTCTCCTCATCCATTCTACTCCTGCTACATTATTTAAATCATCACTATACTTTGTGACTTAACGGTGATTTCATTTATAAAATACAGAGTAAGAATTTTGCCTGCACTATAGCTTTTCATTTTTTTCAGTGATATTTATTGTTTCTGTCACAGATTAACGATCCAGGGTCCTATACCAGAGGGTAGATCATGGCACTCATTGACTACTGTAGGTCCTCATCATTTACTCCTATGTGGAGGATTTAACACCACCTGCAAACCGTTAGGTAAGTTTTATTTAAATCTGCCTTCATTTTAAAGCAGCAGTCGAACATTCTAATTTTTCAAATTTTCAGCAGAGTGGCAAATTTCTGCAATTTGCATGAAAATGAATAACAAGGAGCATTTGGGTATCTTTGCAAACTTTGAGGAAGTAAAACAATGTTTTAGCTTTTTCTTGGCCTGATACAAATTACCAGTATAGCAAAACACTTGCTTTTCTATGCTAGATACTGTTTTAAATAGAATTGGAGAATTGGAAGTACTTGGTGAAAATATTTGAATTGAGAGTTTTAGCACTCAGTGTTGTCAGAAGCTGAGTTTTGATAGTTTCATAGCTTCTCTGAAACAGAAAGTTACATTGGCCATCTACCTTGGCAGCATTTACACCCCCACTATGTTGCCTTTATAACTGTGCAGATGCTTATTAATGTTTCAGCTTGTACTTAACATTTAAGTTTTATTAGGTCTTTTTGGTTTTTGTTACCAACATTTCTTACTTCACAATGCAGATGATATGTGGTTATTTGACACAAAACAGTTACTGTGGAGAAGATTAGACTGGGATCTGCCTACACCGAGGTAAGTATCGATGCTTCTCGGCCTTTTGGATAAAATATTGTCACCCTGATCACCCTGTCACCACTGTCACCCTGGTTAGCCCTGTTACCACTGTCACCACTGTCACCCTGGTCAGCCCTGTCACCACTGTCACCCTGGTCAGCCCTGTCACCACTGTCACCGTGATCACTCGGTCACCACTGTCACCCTGATCACTCAGTCACAGTCCTAGTTTACAAGGACTGGGGCTAAGAGTGTGTCAATTCAGTGAAACTGGCCGACCTTTACCTTGGGGGACTCTTCTTACAAAGGTATCGTGCATATCAACAAAATGTAGACAAATGCAATTCTGAGCCAGGACAATGTTAACAAATAGCAAGCAACATGTGTTAACAAATAGCAAGGAACCTGACAATGTTAACAAAATGCAAGGAACATGGCAATGTTAACATATAGCAAGGAACATGGCAATGTTAACATATAGCAAGGAACCTGACATATTAAAACTAGCAACAAAAATGAAAATGTTAATAAATAGCAAGGAATATGACAATATTAACAAATTGCTAGGATCATTTTACATAAATGCTGTTGCCTTTGTTTAATATGAAGCAAGAAATACATTGAGCTGTTCCATCACATCAGTTTTCTGTTTAGTCGCTCATAGTTACGTTAAAATGAAAATCGTGTTATGCAGTGGGTCCTGCTTCAGTTCATCAGAGACTAATAGAAACTGTTTCAATTGCAATGAGCGTATGATGTAATACGCCAGACGTATTTGGTTCTCAGAATCAAACCGATTTTGACTACTTATCCATTTTAAAGATTTATGATGAGGGTGACAAAGTTTTAAGTTGTTTATCTGCTGCTGCAAAGAGTGCTTGTTGAGGCAGGTAAGACTAAGAACAGCCCAATGACAACAAACCTTCCTTAATACAGATATGTGACTTACATCATACAGTATTTGATTCTCTTTGATCAAAGGTTGTGGCATACAGCCGTCGCAGGCCTGCATCTCGGAGAGGTTGTCATATTTGGCGGTTGCACCAACAATATACTAGATAATCATGAAGATACAGTGTACACTAACAGTCTTTTACACATATCAGTCACGGCAAAGCCATTACTCAGGTAAATTCTTCTTTGATCAATTTAAACACCCGTCGATTTCAGCAAAGCTGAGGGATAACTGAGGATTAATATGTTCTTTATTCTTTCTTTTCTTTGAAATAATTTTTTTTTTTTTATCCTAGCATAATCTTCTTCATAGGTAAATAACATCTGAAGATTACCATACTGGGATAAAAATGTTGTGACTTGAACCTTTTCACATAGATACCTACACAGATTGGCTAATTTAGAAGGAGAACTTTTTGGGCCCTTTTATTTATTTCTCATTTATCTTAGTTTAACAGTTATGACTTGTGGTTAGCACCCAAAAGAAGGTATGACCATTAGGAACCTACGGTTGAATGAATTCAATTCTAAAACAGGTAACTTCCCATCCCTGAGTAAGAGGGGACGGATGAGAAGATTATCGTTAGTTACCAAAATAACTTCCCAAATATCAATGCATAAAGAGGAGAAATGTATAAAGTAAAAAATGACAGTACTGTGTACCTTGTTGTGAGCAAGAATTATGTTTGCAGCTAATTTTGCCGATGAAAAGGTTCAGAAAAGTCTTTCTCCTGGCCCATTCCCGATGTAAGCATACGCCACAAATTCACATAACTCTCAAACTAAAATAAAAATAAAATAAAAACTGTTAGCAAACTGCTTATCCACTAAAGAGCTTGTGTAAGAGAATGTGTACCAGTAAGTGGGCCTGACATTTTAATCCTAAGCAGGATCTTCTTCAGAGTTTTTCAGACATACATAATTCTCATTAGGATGTATTATTCTCTTTAAGTATGGCATTCTCCTTACACTCATACGTTGAGGGTACAATTCCTTGGTGGGTAAGATATGGATGAATGTTAATCGGATTTTAGAGTGAAATGCTGGAATCAAGGTATAGATTCAAGCCGTTGCTATTGTGGTGGTATCTACCCAATAAATCAAGGACGTTTTGAACACCATAGCGTTATTCGTTATTAATGTAAATTTATACTTCTTTTTGCCTTCCTCTCCTAATTTCTTCTTCATTTTCTCGTAATTTGTAGGATATGCTACGAGATGATTTGGCAACATGTCGACCGATTCAGACATGAAATAGAAAACCTCCCTCCTTGTTTGAAGAGAAGAGCTTTGAAGATGACATCACCAAGGTAACAAGATGAAGTTATGGATGCTATAGGTGGCAATCATTCAGCTATTTCTTCAGGAGGTATGTTCCTCAAGCCAACCGACTATAAATCCTGTCTGTGGTCAAGAGGTCATGTTATATGGACAAAGGCTTGGTGTGAAAATATCAGCACTCGTTTGAGTTAACAAACTGGGACATCCAAGATGTCAGATGACAGTTGCCCATTTCATCAGACTATTTTGCCAGGGGGTGAGGTTGGGGGGGGGGGTGGGGCATGGAAGTCGACCATTGTGAGAAGGGGACAGATACTCAAGAACACTAGTTATGAGGTGTAAACAGAATGAATCTCAAATCTACAACTACTGTTTTTTTCCAGTTTTGTAATGTTTAAAGTCTAATGATTGCTGACAATGCTCTGAATATTCAGTAAGATCTAGAGGTTTGATTAATGCACACATTAATGGTGACTTAGTTATATATGTGGTCCCAACTACCAAGGTACTACTACTACTGTTGTATTCAAGCATATAATACATATTGTCTGGTGTGTAGTTTCATCCTGCTCCTCTAACATTTCAAGTTGTATGCTGACCTTCTCAACTCTGTATTAAACGCCTTTGAATCTGGTGGGAATGTTTTGAGCATAAACTTCTAATATGTATTCTTGAAAGATTCTAGAGAAAACCCCAAGTAATATAACATTGAGATATGGGTGTGGGGAGAGGGTGCGGTGGGGGGGGGGCGGTGGAGCAGATTGGAAGGTGTTGTATGGGAGGTAGACTGGGAATGCATGTTTTCTCACAAATCAAATGAGACCTTTGGCATTAAAACTATTTACGTCACATATGTTTGTTTATTATATGATCTGCGTTAACATGGGAAACAAACAGACAACATGTGTGTATGCTTTTATTGACCTTTTATTCATTTTTGATGACAGAATGTATTTATTTGAATGTTGCTTGAGAAGCCTTTACTCGGGACCTATAATTCAATGGCACAAGTTTATTATCTTGCCTTGAACAGCATCTCCTTGAAGGCAGTGTTTTACTCCGGGGTCAATGAAAAGGCGGGTCAAAAGTATCACTTTTTCAAGTTTCTCTCTTATCATTGGTGTGTTTATAAAGCACCTATTACAAATGTTTACAAGGTTATATATTTAAACAAACAATGATATTTCCTCTTCAGTAAAGTCATTATAATTAAATGAAAAACCAAGCTTGATTCTTCTGTTTTCTGCACTTTAGAAATACTCAAGTTAGAACTGTGACAAGAAAAACAAGTATAAGGGTGATTTGACGCCGTCAAAGACACCCAGCGGAAAGTGTTATGACAGCAATGATCCGTAACCGCCCCCACCCTCCCCCTCCCCTCCCCTGCCCTCCCCCTCCTCACTTCAGAAGAATGACAGATTTGACAAACGTGATTGTCACCACCTTCTCTCTCCTTTTCCTAACATTTTCTAAGAAAAAATCTTTTGTTTTAAACTAATGTGCCCTTCAGTATCAGTTTGGATCAGACTCTAAAGCAGGGTTTCCCTAACTTTATCCCCCCACGAACCCCCTGTGGATGTCATAGTTGTCCACGAATCCCCAACTTTTCGAGACACGATCTGAGTCATTATTATACTATAATATGCATAACAGTGCTTCGTAAAAGATCAAGTCCTTAGTGTAATATTGTAATGAAAAAAAAATATTTGTACATTTACTAAATTATAATCAGATAATCAGATTTTAGTTGACTTTCAGAACGAACCCCCTGGGATGGACTCACGCACCCCCTGGGGGTTCATGCACCCCAGTTAGGGAACCCCTGCTCTAGAGTGTCTCTGGGCGAATTTGATCTGTTAATTCCTACATAGGCGTTGTACCTCCATTTCTTGCTCCATTGACTTTCACATTAAATATGTCTATTTTACAAGGTTGGTAGAGCGTAGAGATATGAGTTTTCGACTGATATTTTGGCCTTCCGTGCTTTTAAATTTGATAACCCAATTTACTTATGTGATGTCATTCTTGCATCAACAAACTTAAAAATAGGCCATCTAGATCGCAATATCTTGGCCAGCTTGATGTTCCAGCGTCTCGAATGAAAACGATTTCGGATCGTAGCTTTCATCATGCTGCCCCCCAGTTTGTGGAACTCACTTCTAGTAGACATTAGGTTCCTGGACTCACTTTGACCAGTTTAAGCTTAGTCTTAAAACTCATATTTTTTTCACATATGTTATTACATGTTTTCTTTTTGTCATTACCTGTAAATTGCATTGAGCAACTTTTGTTGGATTCTGCACTATATAAGACTTCTTATTATTATGATAATTATTAAGGTATCTGATAGTTTGTGGTAAATTGCGCAGTGACATTCACCCACCATGACGGCAAGGACTCCTTCCGTAAGTTTTCTTGCTCACATTGTTACCTCATCCGCCTGTTTTTAACCTTTTCTTTACCTCTGTAAAAAGTCATGGTTTCCTGTTCTCAATGCCAAGAATATGCGCATGTGAAATGACGCATGCTTCCGAATGTTCAATGTTGGAGATATTTTGATGATAAAAGAGCGTCACATAAGCCTGCACACATACATCTAAAGACGGTTCCATTTCTGACGTGTATGTGTGTGCTTAAAAATTCACCTCCACCCCGTCCCCTTCCCCACCCCTTCCACCATTCCCATACCCTCCACACGTATGTAGGGGAGATGTGTCTAAAACGGGCCCCCTAACTTTAGGACCCCATATCTGTGACACTATACAAGGTATCTTTTCATTTTTCGACCAAATCCCTTCATTTTGTTATAAACAACCCACGGAAAGTAGTATTTTCCATTAAAAAAAAATATTGGGGGGGGTTATGTCAGTTTTTATAAAAACAACGAGTGGCCCGTTTTAGCCGCATGGGTCTGCTAAAACGGGCCCCAGGGGCCCGTTTTAGCCATATCGAAAATAGTATGTCAAAACGTTATACATTCATGGATACATTTAAACAGTTTTCGTGATGTATTGACTAAGTAGGCCTATCAACACAAATAAGTCATTGACTAGATGCATAAAATTGGAAGAAGAAGGCACCACGAGCTACACCTTAGCCTGCTTTCATATGAACTTAATATGGATGTTATGCTTTTTCTCCATTCATTCACATAACTGGTGATGTGATAACAAACATGTATTTTTTTATTCAGCACACATCTCACAGATAAAACAACCACTTTCAAAGTCACTGCACTCCTGGTGTGCCCAATCTTTACAGGAAGAACACTGTATCCACTTCTCCCCAGATACACTAGGAACTTCTCCAGACAATACATGCATGGAGTATTTTGATTGTCCCATAGAACTTTCTTTTGCTTTTTTTCACGTGTTGGCCTGGTCTTCGCTGTAGATTTTGTGGTCGTCAATCTCTTTCTGGTTTTGCTAGAAACCGCCTTGGCTTTATCTTCAAGTTGTTTCTTATATGGACTTTCTGTTATAACTGCGGTCTTTCCACGCCTGCCAGATGACCGTCGAGGTCCAGAAGCTTCGACTCTGGGTACAGGGGATACCACCTTGATGTTGATATGAGGAACTTCTGAATACGTAGGCCTATAGGAGCATGATGGTTATTCACGATCTGGACTGTCTAGTAGGCCTACCTCTGGTTGATGCGGCTCATCCACGACGACATCACTGTGATTATCGTCTGCTTGTAGCTGCTGCTCTGGCTCATCGGTTTCACTTTCAGTGTCCAGACGAATGTCAATTGGGGCAGCTGCCATGAAATCATGATCCTCAAAAACATGCCGATTCATTGGCCAAATGCCTTCTTTCTTGAATCCATTTATCGCGATCAGCTGGATTGCAGCTCGGACATAGGCATCTCGGAAAAGCTCAGCGACATGAAAGGTTGTGACGACTCTCCCGGCATGGCTACGTAGCCATGTTTCCACGGCCTTTGTGTAGTAGGACATTAGCGGTTTCATAAATGACACGTCAAATTAAATTATAAGAAACAAAAATAAACATAAATTAATTGACAGATTGTTTTTTTGCATTATTTTCAATACTTTTGACCCAGTAGGGCAATATCCACAGGGGAACCTTATGTTGGTGAACACTGTGGCTAAAACGGGCCCCCATGCTTTCCGTGCTGTCTAAAACGGGCCCCCTGTGGCCCGTTTTAGCCGTACACGTAAAATATAGAAATTTCGCGAAACCGCTCGTACGATGTGTGGTATAGAAAAATTGTCATTACCAGATTCAGTCTTGAATAATATAAGTTTGACACGAAGAAAAAAATCTGAATTTGCCATGATTTTGACTACTGTTGGCCTAATACCCTAGGACCAAAACAAAATAAGGAAAATGGCCAAAAAAATGATTGATTTCTCATTTTTTACTGGAGCGATCGATTTCGTTTTTGCCAACGTGTGTTTCATTGAGGGTGTGTGTACTTTTATATCTACTACATTTAAGGGCACAGTCCACACGCTTTCATGGATATTTTGCAAAAGCCCGTTTTAGCCGGGGGGCCCGTTTTAGACACATGTCCCCTACGTGGATGACCAATGTAAAAAAATAACTATTGGATACTCTGAATAAGAATTTGGAAATATCTGAGAATAAGATGTAAATTGAAGATAATATTTCAGATATCTGCAATTTCATTTGAAATAGCTATAAATTTGCGTCAATCCAACATGTTTGAAAGTCTTTAACAGTACAACTGCCCTAACCACTCCATTTCTGAAATGATTCTACAAGTTACTGAGTTCCTTCTAGTACCCGCGCAGACAAACACATGCCTTTGAAAGGAATGCAAAACCACCTGGTCCAACCTTGCTGATATAACTGATGTGTTTCTAAGTCATCCATGGAACTTTGGATGCTGCTATGACAGGAGCGGTTTCATGATGCGATTAAATTAAACGTTAGAAACTATTACCAGTAAAAATAAATACATGTTTCGAAATATTTCTCAGGGAAACAGTGCCCAGCTGAGAGGGCTGGGGTAGGAACGGCGAGCCCCGTTGCCCGGGTCAAATTAATTAAGGGTGTGGGACAATGTGAGATAAAGAATTTCCAGTTGAATAGTATGTGAAAACTTTAAAAAAAATGTTGAAGCATATATTTGTCGAGGAAAAGGTCAATATAATCACTTAAATGTAACCAAAATATTTGATAAAGAATAAAGAAGCTGAATGTCACTTAAGTAGAATTGGGGGGGGGGTGGGGTGTGGGGTAATTAAATGTTCAAATGGCTTGTCATGGGGGCTTAGTTTATTACACTTTCTGTTCACGTGCAAAACAAAACAAAAAATGGACGTGGAATACTCTGTTATGCTGGAAGATTTTCCAAGCATACTTTTTTTAATTACGTAAACATGTGTTGATCTGACTATATATATATGCTTAATAAGTGGGACTGAAATCGTCAAATACCCGAATAAAATACCCCAATACTTGGGTTAGTCTGGTATTTGATGGGATGGTCTTACTATGCATGCATTGGTTATTCCGGTTTGTAAACAAAAACAGTCATTACAAATCGAAGCTGAAGAAAAAAAAGGCAAAACCATTGTATACAATTCATATGCGGATTTTCTTATACTTCTTGACCGAATATCATAATATGGTAATTTGCATGAAATATATTACATACACACCCAACCACACATACCCACACTCACACTCACACAGAACATGGCAAATTAACCTCGTTTCATAAGCACAAGACTATAGTTCTAACAGAACAAAAAGGTAAATAGCCAAAACCGTGTTTGCAATCCACATAATTGAAATGATCTTCAGTGAGACTCTAACAGTGAACTCCAAAACTCCCCAATATCCTTGAATCGATGCGGACAAAATAGATGACTTGTAAAAGAAGGAAGCAATCCCCACGATTGAGATGGAATGTTTAATTAAACAGTCGATACCTTGTCAATGTACGTCCTCGATTCTCGGTATTTTCATATGTTTTACCGAATCACTGTAGTTATAGGTAAGCGCCGATGCTTCCTATATAGAACACTTCCTTAGTTTCTCAACCATGTGAAATATTAATGTAGTCAATTATGTGAAATAGTTCATCTGGCTGCGAAAATATAAATCAATGAAATGAAGTTGTGTGTTTCCTTGTATTTCAAGAGAAATTCAACATTGTTGCACATTATTAAACTGACTAAATTACCTGAGATCCCTAAGCGATAGTTTCCTAATTGCTCTGTCAATATTCATTGATAACTTTCTACTCAGATTGTTGTTCAGAAATATGTACAATTATGGAGAAGAACACGATAGATTATCAAGGGCAAGTCGTTCTGTCACATATAGATGGTATATGTACATTTATTAGCTATAAATCATTATCTTTCCGTATTTGTTTTGTGATTTTGAATCACTTGATTGTGATTAGTCTACTTTCCATGTACACTACAATTTTAAAACGCATAATCGACAGCATAGCAACAGTGATCGTAATGACAATTGCCTCTCACTAGACCTTACGCCCTCTTTCTCTTACCTTTTATGATAATAAGAATTCGGTTTAGTAGTGACAACTAAATAACTAGGGAAAAGAAACCCTTCTTAACTAGAAGTACATTTGCCTGGGAATACGCAATATTTTAGTGCGCGTGGAGTGCTTACAGTATAATAAGAAGAACTTTGAACATACGCAGTATCGTAATGCGCATGGAGTGCTTGCATTATTATAGGAAGAACTTTGCAAATACGCAGTATTGTAGTGCGCATGGAGTCCTTGCAGTATAATAGGAAGTACTTTGCAAATACGCAGTATTGTTGTGCGCATGGAGTCCTTGCAGTATTATAGGAAGAACTTTGCAAATACGCAGTATTGTAGTGCGCATGGAGTGCTTGCAGTATAATAGGAAGAACTTTGCAAATACGCAGTATTGTAGTGCGCATGGAGTGCTTGCAGTATTATAGGAAGAGCTTTCCGGTTGTTCATGGTGTTATTTTTTGATCGGACAACACACCATGGAGTATTCATGTAAGTACCTACAAAGATGATGATGCGGTGTTGACATATCTGCACAAAGTTGACTCTCATTTAGATAAAGATAGGCAGTATGCGAGATCTACTTTTATAGACTTTTCTAGTGCATTCAACACAATTGTCCCACACTTACTTACAGCTAAATTAATCGCATACGGTGTATCTCCCCGAATTACCCTTTGGATTCATGATTTCCTTAGAAATAGACCTCAGAGGGTGAAGGTAGGCGATGTCTACTCAGGGGAATTGATTTTAAGTGTAGGTGCGCCTCAGGGCTGTGTCCTCTCCCCCTGGCTTTTCCCCCCTGTATACCAGCGACTGTCAGAGTATGACCAGTGATTGTAGCGTCATCAAAATATGCGGATGATACTGTCATTACTGGTTACCTGTCAGGTGACATTGACTCATACGCCACCACGATTGCAAGGTTTGTCCAATGGTGCGATGATCATTTGTTACAACTTAATGTGTCCAAAACTAAGGAGCTGATTATAGATTTCCGTCGCAAGCCAGTAACTCACGCTCCCATATATGTTCATGGGGAACAAGTAGAACAAGTAGATAAATATAAGTATTTAGGAACCACGCTGAGTAACACAATTGACTGGTCTAGTAATGCCACAATTGTCCATAAGAAAGCAAATCAGAGGTTGTATTTCTTGAGAAAACTTAAGAACCTCAGAGTGGATAAAATATTCATGACCTTGTTCTATATATCCCTCATTCAAAGTGTTATGATGTATTACAACATAATTTGTTACTTTGCCAATGTTACAAGAATCGATGTGAAGATGCTTGAGCAATCTAGAAGAGTTGCTCAGCGGGTAATCAGTGATCACTTACGGTACCTTTGTTAGAGTGCTTGTATCATGAGAGGGTCTGCAATAAAGTGAAACAAATCATTCAAGACCCAAAACACCCTTTGTTTGAGCACTACATTTACAACCGCTCTGGACTGCATTTTTACCCACCACGTACACATAGGGCCCGCTACAGATACTAATTTGTGCCTAATTCTATCCATATATTTAATTCACAAGTGAGAAGATAAGTTTCTTATTTGTAGGACTTGCTTGCTGTGTATATGTTTGTAATACTGTATGTGTATCGCAGTCTATTGATACTATATACTATTCCCTTTTTCGTTTACGACCTGTGTAAGCCGAATTTCCGATTGTTAACAATAAATTCCAATTCCAATTCAATTCAAATTCAAGTGAGGGCGCTAGTGAGCGCCGAGGCAGGCTCAGAATAAGTTAACTACGCAGCTAGCCTCTGAAACTACAAATATCCATTGACTATTTGAAACTTTAAGTTTCAACGTCCAGTCATGTAGGTATCGTTCACTTGTCGAGTAAACTCAATATTGTAGAGCGCACGCGCACTACAATAATGAGAAGGAGGGTTATCGAATATAATCTATATATTACGAGCAACAACCGGTTTTCTCGTGGAATTTCCTGCAAAATGTTCTGTTGGACGTACAATTGAACAGCACATCATTACAGCGGAGACATGGGTTACCATTTCGAATTTATGGCGCTATTACGAAATATTTGTGAGTGAAATCGTCATGGCAATAGAGATCAAGACGTACTTGTTTGAACTAGTTTATAATGTACAAACCATATATTCAGAGTGGAAAATAACATTATTAAGATTTGATGGAAGTTTTGAAGAGTATATAGTGAAAC
>JAIPMN010040702.1:0-17872 GCA_020650975.1 Apostichopus californicus
TTAATGAATCATTAACACTAGCTAAAACCTACAACAAAAGACAGTTTGAAGGATTTCTTTATTAAATAGTGAAAGTCACCATTGCAACAATTACTAGTCAAATTGTCCATGACTGTTCCTACGCTCAATGCAGGCATTCCGCCTCCTTCCCTTAACAAGGTTATTACTGTATGTAAATGCCAGTTACACAAGTCTAATCACAAGAGAAGTACAATTTGGCTTCTACTAGAGAACAAACACTAGTAGCAATTTCACAGCTATTTTCAAACATTAGACATTGGTAAACTGTTTATGACAGACTATCGGAACATCAAGGTATCGGTAGTTTCTCCTCATAGGGTTAGACAACCTCTCTACAAATTACAAAGGCTTTAAAATAAAGTGCTGGTAGTACCCCTCATTAAGACAAGAGTTTCAATAATAGACAGAAAGATGAACTGCCTTGTAATCTTTGCCCTTCATCACAGTCTACAGGACAGTCTACTGTTTGTTATAGAATATTTTACCCAGAAGCCTTTTGGGGTACAGTACATCTACTGTACAGCAAGGATTGCCATGTTTTAATATGAACAACAGAACTTTTCCCACCCCATTCTACTGTTTTAATGTACAATGCTGTGTCTTCTTGGATAAGAAGTCCTATACTTTTCCACACACAATATTCCTAATACTTGAAATTATATTCAGTTAAATCTTTCTGTCATACACTAATTAGCCAGGATGGAATCACCCACCCACGATACTTACACATAACAGCCTCAAGTAAACCATGGTCAGAGAAAATGTGGAGATTCGAGTTTTTAATTAAAAAAAAACTAAAATGAAAACAACCCAGCCGACACAATGATGAATGAGCAGGCAGGAAGACTAAGCCACACTTCCCCTTAGAAGTTCTCCAGTTTTGGCTGACCTAGAATTTCAAATCATAGACGACGACGTGGTAAAATCCTTGCACCGTACAAAGATCACTGTTGACATTTAGACAGAGAAAGAAATTGATGTTCCTTCTTGATACAGAAAGTAGTCAAACATAATATATAAGAAAGGTGAGATCTACGAGTATGACATAAACCGGTGCTCTCCCCAAAGCATGATTTTACAGGGCAAAACCATATGTTTGTAACAGCTAAATCCCTTCAAATTGGTAACTTTAATTACTGATGATGATCATGCTTTAACTCGTTAGGATCTCTCCAGTAAAGTCAGGGAAGCCAGAGGCCACATAAAAAAAAAAGAGAAAAGGTACTGACTGGCCAATAGCTGGCCGGCGACGGCGATATTGTGATAAATTTACCGGGAAAGAAGCAGACGAATGGAAATGCTAATGCAATCTTCTTATTAGGGATATAGTATATACTGTACCAAATGAACAGCACGGTGAGGGTGATATTGAAATCTAGTTTTCATTCTTTAGTTCAATAGTTCATTAGTACAAGGTAAACATATCCACACAACACACTCGTGCTGTAAATATACACACACAAAGTACTGACTTGATAGTTACTGTACGCAGGGTTCGTAATTCATTTTGTTTTAATAAAAAACACGTGGATTTATGTGATTTGAATCGGAATGTCATATTTTCAATCAATTTTGGATGTTATCGTTGTCATGAAGACACAAGTACATTTACATTGAAATCTTTTTTTGTGGTATATATACAGCATACACAGTTAATATCATATGATGAACGTGTGATTCAGTGATATTCTTTCTAAACAAATCAAGTGATTTAAATCTGGGTGATTTCAAGTCTGTCAACCCTGACTGCACGTACACGTGCAAATACCAAAGCAAGAGTAATGGTAGCATACTACCGTTACTACGCAGTAATCGACATTGGGTAGAATCATTTCATTATGTGAACCGAGTCCACATTATAATCACACGACATTAACATGTTCTTTCTCATTATAGCTGAGAGTTCTATGCAGTCAATCCATTTGGATTATACCTATCCCTCTATATAAAGTACAAGAATTATAATATTTTATAGTTTAAGCCAAACCAGACACTAAATTTCAATGTAAGGAACTTTACATAATTGAAAATAATTGAAAGTTCAGGTAAGTTGCGATCAGGTTCTCCTTCCATATGTTTACTTTGTGTTACTGTACTGTACATACTGTACCAATAGACTAGTGCTTCTAGACTATCATTTCAGGTGACCTCTTGCCCTTGTCTTCACTCTAATGGTCCATTTTATTTCCAAAAGTTACAAAAAATTCAGCTTGACACTAATGTACATGAACTTCTTACCCCCCCCCTCCCTCCCTCACCCTGGAAATATCTCCTTAATTAAGTCTTGAGTTTTACAACAAACCGACAAATAGCATACAATTTAATCAAGAATGAAACCAAAGAGATTAAATATTGGGAATAAGATCCAAATTTCTGCTCATAATACATCTGTTGTGACGTTAACAAAAAAAACACTACTGACCAAAAATAACTGCTCTCGCTCGTGTACAGTATTCTTGTTGTTGAGGGAGATTTTATGTTACAACACAACTGTTTTAAAGGTCACTGTGTAAGTGAATCTGTGATGACCCACAATAATGCTAACAAAAAATATATATGTATAACAATGCAGAACTAATTTAGAAAATACAATTTAACGAAAATGATGATGTTGAGGGAAAATTGCAACAAATTTTATCGTAAACATTTAATCTTCTCCTTATCCAGCTTTCTCCTTCACAAATTTTGAAATACGCTCACACGTTTTTCAAGAGTAACTAAGGTACTATTGTCTGACAATGTCTCCCTATCAACCAATCACAGACAAAAATTATGCTGTGACAGAGAGACAGCATTGCCAGATAGGCAATACATTGAGCACTGCTTGCATCAAAGCCATATTTTAAAGCATCTTATAACAGTAGTTCTCTCAGATTCAAACCTGTCTGCCTTTCTATTCTCAAGCTTACACTATCTCTGTGGCAGAGAAATTCACCATAGAGAAATTCACCATAGAGAAATTCACCATAAGACAGTGAGTATCATGTAAATATCTCAGATGCTGGTTTTAGATCCGAGTTGCTGGATGGTTGTCGTACATTAAAGGTTGACATTATGCACAATGTTCACTTTTTTATGTTATAGACCATTAAGAAACATTGCCGTCAGACCAGATTGTATCTCTGTATTTCCATACCCTCTTCTTTTTTCTTCTTTTTTCCTCGTTTGAGAAATGATGCTTTAATTAAAATGGCTGGACTACTTAGTCTAGCACAAAGACTATACATCAGAATACAAAACTCATTTTAAGGAAAAGCATATACTTTTCATGTCCTCAACAGAATTGAAGGAATGGGGGGGGGGGGTAATAGGGGTCAGGAGAATTATAGCCTCAGGCCCAAGATCACTAAGGGGGCCAGGAAGAAATGGAGGATCCCAAGGAACATATAATGGGACAAAGAATACTATATTTCCCATTTCATAATTAACTGAAGGAAAATGACAAGTGCACAGAGTGAGTTGTATAACTAATTGTCCTTGAGCACCCCTCCGCCCCCCCCCCCCAAACTGTTCCTTGACCCCTCTGGCCTCACATCATATGATTACAATGCATTGCAAATTAATCAAGGACATATGATATTGAATGTCATCAACAGATGCCATTCATTTGAAGTTAAAGGACAAAGTTCTTGTATGACGTTAAAAGACCCAAGTATTGGTTATTAGAAAGTATATTAAACAACCCGATTTGTAATTAGGCCTGCACTCAGAAGCCAGTCATCTGCAGTTTAAGCCTGAAATCATCATTCCAGAGATTGTAAGCAACCTTAAGGGAGGAAATTAAATACCTATTGGACCATTACTACTGATTAAAGTTTTCTTTTCACCTTGTACTGTGACATCACGATTGAAATTTTGCCCAAAGTCATCCTTTAATTAATTAGTGGATAAATGAGAATGCTAAAGAAACCCTTCACTGCACAAAGCTGAAACCTTAGATTGTGCTGTATGCTGATGCATACAATTGTATGTTGTTTTGTGTAATATATTTGTGAATGTCGTATACGTACTCCAGGTTTTGATTGATATGTACAAAAGTTATGCAATATTGTCCTAACATGCATTAGTCATGGTTGACCATACCATTTCTCCACACATGTGCATGCACTAAATACTGACTATCCATTTCATATGCTGATCCCTGTCAGGGTGTTACATGTTGAATTCTTGTTTCTCCTCTCCAAGGATAAAATTGATGGCCAATCAATATTGTAATCTAATAAATGAACAAATTTATGCATATATATTTAACCAAATGATACTATTCAAAATAGTCTACAAGGTTTTACAAAGTAGTTTCATTTGGATATTAAATTTTAATATTTCTAGCTGTCTGATATATACGCACTTTAAATAAAAAAACTCTCCTCAAACATCTGCTTTGGTAGTTTTGTTTGAATGTTGACATTATATTTGTACAAGACAGTAACTTCGCCCACATGCATTTCAAAAAACAGAATGCCAGATGGGGTGTTCTTGAAAACCCTGATTGATATTAATTACCGTGTTTTGGTTATGCTGGAAATTAAGCCTTGAGTGTTCACGAATACGATGGAATCGATCAATCCAGTCAATTTGGCAAGATTTCAAAAAATACTCTTCCATGATTACAACTTGAAATAATTCCTTGTATTTCTTACAAGTACATTTCACGTTAAACTTCTCGTCAGTAGTGATTGACCATCCTTAAGCCGTTTCTGAGGCTCTACAAAAGCCAGTTTTCAAAATAGAAGATCCACCACTTCTTTCAACTGTGGTTGAAATGAAACATCGAGCCAATGTCCAACGTTTATAAGACATCTCTGGGTAACAGTGTCACCACAGACTCGGATACCATGACAACTGCTCATCATACAATATCAAGAACCAACGATGATTGGAACTGTAGATATTGAAGTTTTTATGGATACTAATAAAATATTTGGTGTGTACATGTAGGTGACACAATACGGTACACAGAGAATGAAGTGTTCAGCTCTACACATTCATCAATCCAAAGTTTCATTGGGTACACAATTTTAATATCCATGTCATCCATCTTTACAACACTGCCAAGCTACAGTACAGTAGCTTTCATATTTATTATGGTAGATTTACACAGGTTTTGATACAGTGAGAATTTGATAGTGCAACCATTAACGATGCTTTCCCAAATTGCGATTGGAACTGTAATGCAGCAAACTTTAGCCCAAAAAATCTAGATACTTTCTGGATCTGCAAATGATTATCATTAATATGGAAATGAACCTGGGCGACAAATTGCAGAGGCTAGAACGTTACAATCTCTATTTTTGGGTCAATTTGTTTGACATTTATTTGGTGAAGAATAGAGCTCAATGGTCCGCTGTTTATAAGTACAGTAGATTTAAAGATGACTTTTAAGAAGACTTTATGTCATGATATATCATAACCCAAGGAAAAATTTTACAAAAATTAAAGTTATTTTCAATTTTCAAGAAATTCAATTTCTGGGATGCTCCTTCAAGTCTAATTTTAATAATGCCGTCAGCAACTCAGCACAGGCCTTCATGCTATTGTTTTAATTAAGTCATTTAATCAATTCTAATACCTCAATCCAAACATACCAACAACAGAGCACCCTCAGACGATATTCAAAACAATTTGTCCTTGACAAAAATTTGTTATGCATTGTAAACATGTTACTTGCAGTCATAAAGTCTTACCTTTTTAATTTTGAGTTGTTTTGCAGCTGAGGAGCTAGCTGACCAGATGGTCAGTGTGTTAAGGCTTTCAGTTTTCCAGCCACTTTTAAGGGATGAGCCTCAGATCTATGTTTAAAGAGTCCTTCTCCTTTCTCAAAAATTAAAAGTGTTGTAGAAATACTACCTACACTGACAAAAGTGGTCTACATTATTAACTGCCTGCAATATGGGTCTGTTCACGTTAAAGCGCCCAATTTAGCATAAATGGCATTTGGAGCATTAGAAAAAAATAATAGGAGACTCTAGAGATACAAATATTATCCCGTTGGAGAGAGTCCACCTAGCTGTACCTACCATAGCATAGACAATTTCCTGAGATATGCATATGGTATGCTATACTCCCAGAAGTGCCGAAATGTGGACGGAAAATGTTGCCGTTTTCAAAATGCATTATTTGTACTTGGAGCTATTCTTAACTAAAAAAGGGGACTACTATAAATTTTGTCATGATTGAACTTTGTGGTTATAGGTTCCCTCTCATAAATATTTCAGAAAATTTCACCGATGAATTTGCGAATTATTGGAAAACCTGACCTGTGTTTCGGACATCACTTTTTCCGTCCACATTTGTATACCAATTTGTGAGTGACCTAGTTTGGGATTTAATAACAAATGTTGAGTGTGGTGTGATTTAGTGATACTGTTATAATTGTAACAAATAAAATATATATCAGATTCATGTCAATTCAGCCACATTTAATTTTACGATTAAGTTAAACAACATGGAAAGCTTTTCCGTCCATGTTTTGGTGATGTCCGAAACATCACGGAGTAACTAATATATGAAGTTTGTTTAAATCTACAGGACTGTTTTGTTAAAATAATAAAAGCATAAGTACTCCCTCAACTACAGTATGTACCAGACATATGTCCAATCATTTGATTTGAATTTATAACCACTTACATTTTTCCGTCCATGTGTGTGATGTCCGAAACACTGGTGATGTCCGAAACAAATTTTTGTTAATATTGCTTGAAACAGAGACGCCATTAATAAGCACTTCATATATTATGACAAGTACTATTGCTACAAACATACATACTGCACTACTCAAAACTTTTTCCATCTTTTTCAAATATTATAGCAAAATAACCCTAAAAATATGTTTCGGACATCACCATGTGTTTCGGACATCACCTTTTTAAATCTAACATGTTGTAGAAATTGCACTAGTAACTACTAAATGGTCCAAGTGGTTGAAGTTAGTGTGCTAAAGTATATATACAAAGTTCCTACAACAGAATACTTCTTAACTTTGTTGTCACTTTACCTAAATTCATCTTATTGACTACTTGTGACAAGCCTA
This sequence comes from Apostichopus californicus, assembly GCA_020650975.1. Classification (NCBI taxonomy): domain Eukaryota; kingdom Metazoa; phylum Echinodermata; class Holothuroidea; order Aspidochirotida; family Stichopodidae; genus Apostichopus; species Apostichopus californicus. The sequence continues at coordinate 7,052 of JAIPMN010040702.1, forward strand.
AAAGGGTATACTACATGTTTGGGCCTGAATGTTATTGGAAACATCAGAATTAGATGAATTTTTAAAATCTGACCTTATTAACACTACAATGGTCCATCATTTAGTACTGTACAAGCTAAAAAGTGACCCTTTTTGACTATTTTAATGTAGCATCAGTGTGGCATCACAATACATACAGCAGGTATGCCATGATTGTCTGCTAGCTTCAATCAAGCTATTGTAGCTACCCCAGAGAGCTACCCGCATTGAAATCACACAATATAGAAAGTGACCATGTGTTCATCCTGAGTTTCTTCAGATGTTCATCCTGAGTGTATTCAGAGGGTAATTGTAAGTATACAGATATTTATCATTATTTTAATGTCCAGCAGATATAAACTTTACCACTAGAATGTATTATCATTTTAAAAATGACAATTTCAATAGTAATTAAAACAAAAAAGGAATTATTTGATAGCCTGTTCTGCAGCTGTATAGCCTAACATACAGGCCTTATACTAAAGTGTTAGCTTAGGCCATAGGCTGTTATAGTTGCAATCATATACAAGTTTAATCATAACTCATATGAGGAATTATTTGATAGCCTGTTCTGCAGCTGTATAGCCTAACATACAGGCCTTATACTAAAGTGTTAGCTTAGGCCATAGGCTGTAATAGTTGTAATCATATACAAATTTAATCATAACTCATGAGGAGGTGTACACGAATAAATAAATCTTTTTTATATATCGTGTAGCCCATTACAGAAAGAATTTAAACTTATTTATGGTAGGCTTCTATTAATGCTTAGGCAGAGGCAGAAATCTACAATACATAATTAATTCTTTCCATAAAGGTCACCACTTAAAAATGGGTTTCCATATATTGTTTGTTTGTGGGAAAATATACCACATGAGTGGGTTCCCAAAGGTGAAGTTTGGTTACACATCTGTAAATTTACTAAATGAGTACTACTAAATGTGACTATATGTTTTGCTTCATTTATTATAGACAACAAGTAGTCATGGCCAAGTGGAAAATGAGACTTAAACCTTTGAAGAACAAGGGATCATCAAGATGTACTGTTTGGCGACATCAATTAAAGGACATAGACGCTCAAAAGTATAAAACCCTTCAAGAGAAAGACAGTCAGAGAAAACGACTGAAGAGAGCTGAAAAGAAGAAAATGGGGATTAATTCACGTACAGAAAGAATGAAAAAGAAACATGAAAAGGAACTTCACAGAGAAGCCCAGACGCGGTACCGTGCAAAGATCCAAACGGAGAAGAAGAGGCAAAAGTCCTTACGACCCAGAGACCCAATGACAGCAGCATCATCCACCCCAACAACAGCACCCATGACGACACCAACCTCCACGAAATCAAGCAGAGAATACAACACTAAGTACAAAAGAAGATACAGGGACAAATTGACGAGGCAAAAGCTTTCTGCTGTAAGAATAAAGGATCGTGCACGAAAGTGGCAACAAAATAAGAAAGATTACTCTGAACAAAAACAGAACTCTTCTGAATCAATAAAGCAATCATATTCCTCATCATCCATCTCAAAGGCTGCTGCCAGGGTGTCAAAACACCTACCACAATCACCCAACAAGTTTCAGATGGTAATGCAACGCATAGCTCATTCATTAACACCTCAAAAGAAGAAATCCTTCTCCAAAATCACCAAAACAAGAAAAGAACTCTTCAACAATGCATCTACTTCCTGTCTATTGGGTGTGATAGCAGAACTAAAAAATGCAAGGTGTAATGCAGCAAGACCAGCAAGACTGCTAACGATGTTGAGCTGTGCCAAGATAATGAAAAAATATCGACTTAGATATATGGCATCCTCAATCCTGGGAGTACGATACAAGACACTTCTGTCACCTAGCACTACTAGTGATAAGGCTCTGAAGAATCAGGTACTGAACAGGAAGTCGAGAATTAGTCAATTTACCAGAAATCATGATGCAGAGGTGGTCCATTTCTACAGAGAAAGCAACCACACACGAGAGCTGCCTCTCAAGAAGAAAGTCACCAGAGTGAAGGGGGCTGTGAGTCAATTGCAACCAGGTTTCGTGCTAGATCTTCCCCTGAGGCAGTTGTATGAAGAGTACCTGAAGAAGTATCCAGATAAACATGTGGGGTTTACTAAATTCACCAAGTTGAGGCCATCAAATGTACGTCTTCCAAAGCAAGCAGATTTGGTAACATGTGAATGTGTCTATTGCGTCAATATTGATCACAAAATAAACGCAGTTAGACAGATCATTCCAAAAGGCTGTGAGGTAGTAGCGAGTAAGTACGAACTTGTGGACAAAGTACTATGCAAGAAGAGTCCTATTTCTACCTTTTACCGTCCAACCTGTCTGAATAAATCATGCGGTAAATGTCAAGATTTTGGTGCCACCATCCAAGATCTTTTCAAAGAAGTTCAACAACAGCTTGAGGGCAAAGTTGTTGCTTGGAATGAGTGGGTTCGCAAGCCAGTTTCCTTCAAGACGAAAGAAGGTGTTTTGAAAACCACTGTCAGAAGAGTCCTGGAATCCAAGTCTGGCACATTGGATGAGCTCATCAAAGGTCTGATCAATGATTTTGAAAACACAGGTCAGGGCCCATTCCCTTGGCATCTTTTCATTGCAAGATGGCAGTACCTACAAGTCAGTGAATTGAAGGAACACCTCCCACCAAATGCCATTCTAACTATTCTTGATTTCGCCCAAAACTGGACAGTTCATTTTCAGAATGAAATTAAATCGGCATGCTATTCCAAAGAGCAAGTAACCATACACCCAATTGTGTGTTACTATAATGATCCAATTCTGAAGACCCAAGTACGCGAGTCAATTGTCTTTCTCAGCAATGACCTAAACCATGACTTCTATGCAGTGTTGGCCTTTGTGAAGAAAATGTATTGCTACCTACGGACAGAGAGAAATGTAGTTGTTGAGAGAGAGTTTCGTTTTTCCGATGGGTGTTCTGCACAATATAAGAGTATTGGCCCATTCCTTGTCCTTCAGAATTCTGCAGCTGAACTGAACAGCACAGTGATACAGAACTACTTTGGGTCTGAGCACGGTAAATATGAAAGTGATGGTGAGAATGCCATTACCAAATCGGCAGTAGATCGGGCAATTATCACAGAAAGAGCTGTCATTAGAAATGCTGATGAAATGTTCTCTTACTGTGAAAAAAATCTGTCTGTTCATGATGGTGTGTCCCGGCGTGTCTACATGCTAGTAAATGATATACAACATGAGGGGTACAACCAAGGAAACTACCGCACAGTAAAGGGCACCAGAAAGATACACTCAATTAGCTCATCTAAGAAGGGGCTGAAGTCTCGTCCACTGACCTGCATGTGCCCACCATGTCTGTCAGACTCATCTGCCAACTGTGAAAATGCTGTGTATGTTGACCAATGGACCACAGTCGAACTAAGACAGAAGCTAGTTCGTGGAAGGTAAGAAAAACATTAGGAAAAATGTGTCTTGTGTGACTGTTACTATTGAGATTGTACAAAAATCATGTAATCAGCACATCATGCATTAAATCAACTTACTATATGCCCTTCTATTTCATTTTTATAACAGAGTGTCCAGTGATGTTGCAATTGATACTACACCTGAAACCAATGTTCTAACATCCCAGAGCCAGCAAACCACAAGCAGTGATGAAAAGGTGAGGTGTTGCATCTATTTATTGTGCCAAGTCCTATCAGTGACTTGCTTTTAACAGCTTTATTGTTATTGAGAGAAATGGGAGTAGAAAAATATACTCTATCCATATTCCTGGATATAACAGAAGATACTTTGTAGTCAATGAGAATACCGTTTTATGGAAAATGTTTTTAATATTTTGGTGTGTTTTTTTTTAACAGTTACAATTTACTGCTGGGAAGTATGTGGCAGTGAAGGCTGGCCAATGCAAATGGTATGCTGGACAGGTAATGGACGTAGACCACGATAGTGGTGAAGCAGAGGTTAACTTTATGCGAATGGTATCTGGTAAGCATAACAAGTTACAACGTTTGTATCCCTGATTTGAACTGAGTATAATGTAGTATAAAGAGTGCAACTAACTTTACATGTGATTATTGGGTATACCGAGCCTTCGGATTTATAATCTAAACTAACTTATGTCTATTAGATTGTATTTTCTGGTCTTGGTGGTATATATACTTAATATGTATATTTTGTTATTATTTTCAGGATCTGGCATGGATAAAGTGAACAATGTAGATTTCTTGTGGCCAAGCAACAAAGACATCTCATGGACAGATTTTAGTTCAATGTTTGTCATACCATACCCAGATATCATACCCCGGGGAGACCGTTCTGTATACAGATGGACCAAGTTAATTATTAATGATATTGAAAGTCATTTAAAGGCACGGTAAACAGTGGTCACCTTATTCCAGTTATTGTTGTTGGTAGAATACCAAATGTTCATTGTTAACCATGCAGATGTTTTAATGTTATTATAATGTTATACAATTCATTCATTTAATTTTGTTGCAAATTAGGTCTGATACATACATACACTGTTGGAAATGTACTGATCTTTGGAACTTTAGACCACACTTTTAGATCGGTCTAGAGGTGCGATTTGAAAATTTGTGGAGCATTTGTCTTCCCCAAGAATTTCTATTTTTAATTTTTCAGTACTCCTTGTTGATTCCTCAAATGATGTTTTAGTACAAGCTCAATATGATTCCCCCACAAATTTATCCATTGTAGATCTGTTACTGTTATGTGTATTTTGAAGTAGACTTTGTTTCTTAAACATGGTTTACTAACTGTACAATTTTCCTATTGTTGTGACCTGTTGAAATATGTATTATTGTAATGCAGGTATGTGGACATTAGTCGAAGGTGATGTCCGAAACATTAAGTGATGTACGAAAAATTCATTCACTAAACTGTAAATAAACATGGAGCATTTGAACTATAGGTTCAAAACTGTCACTATAGTTAGGCTGTTAACATAGAATACCCCATTTTTTCTCTAAATTTTGATACTATTAACTTTGTCTGGAAAACATGACAGTGCTGTCCTAAACTAAACATGCAATTATGGTGATGTCCGAAACATAGTCCAAGACATTGTTGTACAAACCTATAAAACAACTTCTTGCATTTTCCACTGGCTTAAATGAATTTGATGCTGTTTGTGAACATCACATATTCAGATGTATTGAGATATATTGTTCTTAAGTAACAGTTATGACCTTTGTTTTTATTAATTTCTTGTTGAAACATGTAATCACCTTTCTATGCATCAAACTTGGAACCAATAAATAGTTTATATACCCTTTTTTAGAGTTTATCAACTTTATTACATGACTTATTATTACATTCAAATGAATATTATTTGTATTTTACCTAAGTATTTAATATTATAATGTAACGCATTGGTGGGTGATGTCCGAAACAAGTTACATTTGGACGGGTGATGTCCGAAACAAGAGTCATGGGAAAAAAAAATTCTGAGAGGACATGGCTTAGAATTTTCAGCTTTTGGTTAATATATGTGCTTATATTCAGGTTATATTTTATGTTATAATTGTTACTATTACTTTCAGCTTTGCTCTTTGAGGAGAAACTTTTCTAACTTTATTTCTGGAAAACTTGAAATTTTTTCACCAATACACAAATATTTTTTTAATTACATCATCAATGTTATCAAAAACATGTCTGGTAATAGCAAATTTCATGCTAATATAGAAAATAACAACAATATTCACAAATGTAACAGCAATGCATTTACACATCACCTTTAAAAAATAAGGAATATTGGGCAATTTATGGATTGTCACACTTTTTGACCTTCTAGAATATACTTTCCCAAAAAGTTTAAGCTATGGTTGATTCTGATTCATAAATTGTAAATATTAGTAATGTTATTTATAACGGGTAAACATTCTTTACTGTAATTTGAAAATTTGCTACCTCTGGCAACCAAATTGGGCGCTTTAACGTGAACAGACCCATATATCAAAATAACTTTTGTGCTTAAAATCGTCCTCGAAATGCCATCTCACTGCCAAAATACTGAGTAAATGAACCAAACTTGCCAGTGAAGTAGTTGTCCAAATGCAGCTTTTAGTTATTTTAAGTTTAATGGCTTTTTAATTTCAAGATTACTACTAACCAGCAATGTACAGTACCATTAAAGGCAACAAACATCATCAAGAAATTACTACATGTGGGCAACTATGAAACATATTCTCAAAAGATTCTTCAAAAATAAAGCTGCCCTTTCAATTATGTTGATTATTATTAGGTTAAACCCTCTATTCTTCAAATGTTGTGGAAAAGCAGATAGTTTCCTATTATTATGTTCTTGTATTTTTATCCTTTCAATATGATACCCAGTTCCTGCTTGCAGGAGAATCTAAAATAAATTTAAAAAAAAAATAAATAAATAATAAACACATTTAATACCATTCAAATGTTTGCTTAGCTGACAATGTTCTTCGCATATATGGATTTTTCACCAAAATGCTACTTTTCTTATGTTTTTTGCTAAAAATATCATTTTCCTCTGTGGATAAGTGAGTTAAATATATCATTATTAAAGAAAAACAAAATATATTTTTAGCTAGATTGCTGGCATGACATCATTCACTCTGCTGTTGCTAGATCTATGCATTCAAAATAATATCAACAAATTTGAACCAAAAAAACTCATATTTTTGCCAAATATACAAAATGCTATACAGGATGTGGATTTGACCTTTAAGTATTCACAAAATATCCAGCTTTTTATTTCTTCTTTTTTTTTTCCTTTTTTTTATGCTAAACAATCAACTTCAGACACTGGAATATCTCTGTTTAGTATGTCAGTAACTAGTATTGCTTAAAATAAACCTACTGACAAATATGGCTAAAAGAGATGGAACAGAAGATTATTCGAACAGATTTCGTTTCACTACTGTTCCTTTTTGTCGAATTTGGTAAAGTAAGCCTCTTAAGTACCTAGCACACCAACATGTCTCCGATGTTGTTCTTTCTCCTTCGCAGGCGGATGCGTACAGACTGTAGAATTTAGCCTGAAGAGTCTTGTGAGTAGGGATGGGTTTGTAATCAAGATCTGGCTCGCAGATCTCTTGATTGCTGAGAGAGAGAGAGGATGGAATCCAATCGAGATGGTTTGACAACACCTGCTCAACAGGAAACGGAAAAAATGCAACCACACACACACGGTTGAATGTAACTAGAACTAAACCTTCAACTTTTAGAACACGGCTGTGTACCTTAACAACCTCCGACGAGAAATAAGAGAGAGTATGTATACACACACGAGGCAGCTGGTGATTAACTGACTGAAGTTGCATTAAAGACAACAAGCATAATTTATTCATATTAACAATCACAATAAAACTGGCTGACACATGTTTGTGTGTGTGTGTAAATATACAAAAGATATGTCGTTATAAATAGCAATATTTATAAATATTAAAAAAGTGGAACTTTCCCATGAAGAAACCTAGGTAACTGGTACTAAAGTGTTTATGTTGATTTCTAGACCCTGTCACCTCACACACACACCTCTACTTCATTACAGCCTGGTGCTAATCCTTACAACCTACATAGACGGGTAAACTAAGGAAGCTGGTTCAAATAAATTATTAACATGAAATAAAGGAGTGAAAGGAAACATTGAGACGATCTGTATTATAATTATACATTATTAAGCCCTGGTGGATAAGGAATGAACATACAGGAGCAATAATTCTAACCCCATCTCCAGGTGCAAACTTACACTATCCCATCTAGCTAGCCAACTATATTTTCTCCTATTTATTCAGATTAAATATACTTTTGATGTCTTTATATTAGTATAATAAAATAAAATGCCCCCGACCCCAAAAATAACCACCTTCTTCTAATGAGGGAAAGTTTCAATCCCTGTTAATTACTGTACATTGGGAACATCATTGACTACGTCTTCCTCTACCTTCATCATACCTCGTTACCTCCTATCAAGGGGTACCTCGTTAACACACCTAATTTACATCCAAAGTACCCATTGAGGGTATGTTATGGTCAATTGGTCACAACACCATAATTACATCTGCTACGGATCTACTTAATATCGTTAAATAACTTCCCAGATGTCCTTCGTGACAGCGTGAGAGAGAGATCCACATGTTTGAAACATTTACTTTCAATTCTACATACAGTCATGTACACATAGAGAGTGTTTACACAGCAGAGTTTACAACTTACAGGCATTATTGAACTGAACATTTATGACAGTTAGCAAAAAAAATATAATATTAATAATTTTAAGATGGGAGTTTTTCAATTTCAGAAGTATCAGATACCAAGACCAGTATTCATATTTACACAATTATAGCCTAGAGGTATTTTTGTTTCAATACATTATTTGTCTTTTATAACACTGTTATGGTCTTTCTTGTACATTCATAGCAGCCAATTTCAAATTTACACTTGCGTCAGTGAACACATGTGGTGCCCGTAGAACAACAGTTACACCTGTGTGTAATGTCCGATATAACTTTATGCTGTGTTACTATGGCTAGCAAATGTTCTATCACTGTTCATACTTAACCAGGCCTTAAAGCCACTCATTCCACATTTATGTTGTCCATTTTGAAGCAAATGCATAAAATGACTAGAACTGCGTTTTCCTGCAAATACGCAGTATTGTAGTGTACTGTATGTAGAGTGCTTGCACAGCCTTGCAGTATTAGGAAGAACTTTTCGGTTGTTCATGATATTATTTTTGGACGGACAGCACACCAGGGAGTATATACAGTAGTCATGTAGTTACCTACAAATTGAGGGCGCTTGTGAGCGTCGTGGCAGGCTCATAAGTTGGCTATGCAGCTAGCCTCTGAAACTGCAAATGTACAGATACTAAATGAAACTTTAAGTTTCAACGTCCAGTCATGTAGGTATCGTTCACTTGGCCAGTAATGACAATATTGTTGCGCGCTTGCACACTTTGATCAAAACAGAAAGATGAGTGACTCACTGTACAGTACACATGGCGGTTAACACAGTTTTCTACCACCGAACTGCCATGTGAGTTTCGTTAAGCAATTATCAATATTAGTCTACCAGCAAAATTGTGCAAACTATAATCAATTTCTTGTCACTAGATCAAAGGTTATTAAAGGAATAACAAAGGCAGGGATCAAAGACAATTTCTATTATTCAGTAACCTCAAAACTCTCTAATATTTGATTTTTTAAGTTAACCGATTTCTGTTTCACCGAATAGGATCGTATTGAAAATTGGCTCCTAAGGCCTCACCACAATGCACAGTAAGCGGCCATTGATTATGTAATACGCCTGAAATTCCATATTGATGACGTCAGGGAGGAATAACTCACGTAACAAAGTCATTTTCCGTGTGGTAGACTCCCGTGGAAAATATTCAGCGGTTGTTACTAGGGCTAGAACTTTACAAGGCCTTGCACTTTCCAATAAGCCTTCGTTATTCCTGCTTTCCCTGCCTTCGTTTTTCCTTTAACACAGTCTGTATAACCTTCACAAAATGAACAGAGGTTTCTATGTGTGCTTTAATATGGCTTTTGATGTGTTTTTTTTAAACCGTGTAACATTTTTTAGGATAAATTGAAAATGTTTAAAAATTTTAACTAAATTAAATTAATTGTGCATAATTTAATACCTTATATGGCCTACCTGTTGCATACTTTGATCACAAAGATCTAAGACCAAGGTCCAAACAGGATATGCCTATATAAATACTGTACTGTATGTACATACAGTACTGTAGCATTTGCACACAATAAGTGTACACAGTATAGTGTCATCAATTGAGTGTACAGTCAGCCCAGTCAGGAACAGTAATGAATTACAATCACTATCATATGAACAACTAGAAACGAGTGTTAAAAGTCTATTGCATCTACAGTACATAATTCTGGGTCTATCTACTCTTAGTGTATTTGGAATGGAGGGGTACATTACATTGTCATGTTTGCGACTTTGTTCATTAATCACAACCAAATACTTGAACATTGTTCCAAAATCTTGCACTGACTAGCAAATTATACCAATCAAACAATGACCTAATTAATTAAATATTGCATTACACCACAAAAATGGCTCAATTAAATCACAAGATCATAAACTTGATGTTAACATTTTCCTTGAACTTTCCCCAACAACGTTTATCTTTTAATGTGGGTTTTAATTCAGTAAATTAACGAGCTACTGTACGACTGTATGACTTTCAGTGATATCTGATACATCACTATGCAATACAAGGGCAATACAAGGGACAGGATTATACCTTGTCATGTGGCAATTAAAGGTTTTCTGTAGCGGTTGGGGCGTGTTAAATGTACATGTACTTGTATGTGAACATCGTATTGCCAGTGGCCAAGTCTCAAGTTATTCCCCTTCGTGTGTCTGCACTACTGAATGTTACTAATACATGCAACACCTCTTTGTGTCGTTGCAAGCAATAAATAATCAGTCACCCAGACTGTACCTGCCAAGGCTCTCAACTTTGATCTATAAATAAAGTTGACTCTGCGACTTATTTTCCGATTAATTCAGCATTCTTCTTCGTAGCATAAACGTGAAATGGAGCACTGCACAGTTGAACACTGAAAAATCCATAATCTTCCTCACTTGGATCACATTATGTGGAATAATGCCACTCTGAAGTGATGGCTGTACAATAAATATATCGGATTGTGGTATTTGCACTTATAGCTATGTACATTACTGTAGACCGACCAGCTTCCTTGAGATTTTTATATTCTGCCCATCCATTTTTTCTTCTTTCCATTTACCAAAATTAAATCAACAAGGAAAGGTGCAAATTCTGACAA
>JAIPMN010040703.1:0-14352 GCA_020650975.1 Apostichopus californicus
ATTAGTGAGAGAGGAAAAATGGAAACGTCAAAAATGGAGTTGTCGGTATAAGGGGTAGGGTGAGACGCACACCCCCTCCGTAATCCTCCATTCGTCACTGGCTACCCTGTGTATATAATAGTGATCAGCGCTGTAATTATGACTGTTCCTCTTCTCTTCCCGATGTCTTGGCGTTTATCTTCTACTCCTTTTCTCCTTTTTCTCTCTTTCTTCTTTTTCTTTTCCCTTCCTTCCTCTCCTCCCTCCTCTTTTTCCCCCTCTTTTTTTCTCTTTTTTTCCCTCTCCTCTTTTTCTTACCCGGGGGGCGCGCGCCCCCAACGCCCCCCTGGACCACGCGCCTGATTTTAAGACTTCTTGCTTGCCATCAATGAAATTTTCTTTCTTGCTAAAATCTAGCTTAGTTATGCCATGGTTATATAGTACCTACTTAGTACTATTATTATTAACATAGGCGCTATATATGAACTTCCTTTATTCTTGAATAAGTGGGTCACTAGCTAATGCTAGAAGTTAGACATTAGGCCAGAGTATATCGTTATGATGGCTATAGCTTAGGCCTATCTCACTCTCAGAGTCATATTTACCAGAGTCCAACCCTTAGGCTATGCCACAAAATGGTATAAAGGCCTTACGTTAGGCTATAGTATAACACAAACAGGCATGGAGGCAATTTCAACATAGGACCTACTATGTAGCTATACAGTATAGCCTATGTTGTCTAACGTTAAAGTGCTATACACAATGTCACGGCACAACGCGAAAATAACATGGCTTTGCCTGGAAGTACGCATTTCGATCCTTGTCCTGAGACTTGACGATGGGGGCCCTTGACCTTGGGTGCAAATTGAGCTTGGGGGCCCCAATGCATTTGCCTCTTTCGAGTACTTATTGGATGATCCGGCAATGGTTTCATCTATATAATTGAAAACTAATGATAGGTGCATCTCAGTTGGATGAATCAAAGCGCTGTCAGACACTTTCTTTTTACCCAGCTGATGTCACAGATCTTGACATAATCTTGTTTTCAAACGGTGTATCCAGCGATGCCGTATATACTTCCGTCAAGAATCCGCTGAATAATGGAGACCGGAAGTAGAATGTTGGCTAAAACTGCGATAGATCTACACGTGCTAAACACAAGAGAAAAAATCGAACCGGCGATAGTTTTTTCAATGAATTGCAAGGATTACCTTACCAAAAAACAATGTAACACTACCGGTTTCCATAGCCTGACAAAACATGGTTTCTTTGTCGAGGGTCTGCTACTTTATATAGGCCTACTGTGTAATAGCTCAATGGTATGGAGTTGAAAGAAAATGCTTTGGTGACATGTCGGTCAAGTAACATTTATAATCTAGAGCTAATTATTGACTTAATCGTCGATTTCGACTTAAAGGAGCATCCCAGAAGTTTGGAATTAATAGAGAAACATTATCTACACTCACTTATATGTTTATCTTTCAAATAACATTAATTATCCCGCACTGAAATATATGTGGTGCGTGCCATCGATCGTCGCCTATTTGAACTCAGAGATGAGTGTACTCCACTGAGCAATTTCCGATTGCGCATAATGAGAAACAAAGAATTAAAGGTCCTAAGTAAGGAAGTCAGCCCCACCCCCCCCCCCCGACATCTCAATATTTCTCAACATCTGAATGTCAGCCCCACAAAACAAACACTATGCTCCCGGCACTCAAAATTCCACCAGGAACCAGGCATGCAGTAATCTATACTATTCAAAATCACTTTGCAATGTTCTTGAGTGGCTAGTTTTTCGTTCTTGGAATTTCTGGTTTGTGAAATTGAGTTTGGTAGTTTTCTTTAAATTGCAGTGAATAAAATTGGTGCATAACGTCTATACTGCAGTGATTATGGATGGGCCACCTTACACCCTCCTTCAGTATCTGGGAAATGTTTAGAAGCTGTTATACAGTACCTAGTTTTGTAACTAGGTTCGAAAATGTATTATCAAAATAAGTAATAATGGCGTTCCATGCAAAAATACTAGTACTGGTGGTAGCAGACGACGACACGTTTCAGAAATGACCAACATGTATGCGCGTTGCAGTTACATTGTATTGAACAGGCAATGGATAATGTTACTATAAACTCAAAGGCAAAATTCTGTTAACGTTAATATTAACTGGGGTTTATAGGCGTCACGCATGGATGTTCAAGATTTTATCGGAAATATAGAAACCGCAGTGATGGCGGGAAGAACAGACGTTGTCAGAGCAGCTCTCACCGAAAATGGACATTGTGAGTAATGAATTTAACCCAAATTTTTATTTGTTGCTTGTAATTTAATTGCTAGTCTAAGCTAGCCTAGGCGTTCCCAATGTTTTGCTTTTGCTCATGTAGCATGGACATGGACAATTCCGGACACCTAAGCCTTAAAACACCCCAAAACTATATCTTCTGGTATAAATCGCCTGAAAATATACATGATATGGTGGGAGAAGTGTGTTATATTACGATACACGGCCAAACTTACTTTCCTGCAAACTGTTTTCACGTTGTATTCCAAGAAGATTCTTGTGATTGTGGAACTGGTATTTCTTTGCTAGAGTATTGCTAATTTTCGGACACACAGTCCCACAGTGTGGCGCTGGTGATAAAATTGGTGGCGCAGTTGCTCTTTCAGTAATTATAACAGACTTCATAGATCTCCGTCGTTTTATTGACAAATATGTAAGTATTTACTTGCACACGGGTCATTTCGTACTTTTTGGTGAAAATTGGCTCTTCCTGTAGGTTGTCATGGTGAAATCGTGCATTTCTTAGGGGTGTCCGAAATTGGCAGTGTTCCGAAATTAGCAATACTGACTATACTGTTACTGTGCTAGGTCTGCGTGCTGAGTACTGTAGGCTAGCCGTAGCCTACACTACTGTAACTTCGGCCTTTTAATGTTTCAGCCTTGAATTATACACATTATAAAAATGCTAGTGTATAGTCCATACATATAGGCTTTAACATCTAGGCCAAGTATGAGCCATACAACATCAACAGTTGAAAAAATTCTCAGCATTGTTTCAAAAGTTGCAAATGTAGCACCAGTTTGGCTCTAACTTTGTCTAAGCACCCTCCAAAGTACCAAACTTTTGTATTTGGCCAAGACCAAGCTTTGACCTAGACGAGAGGAAAAGAAAAATGTACAGCTTCCTCAAAGGAGGTGAATGCATGAGGTGACCATAAGCCAATCCACAAACCAAGAAACTGTCAACATTTAGGGTGCGTCGGTATAAGCAAAAACAGATACCGGTATAGGCCTACCCACTGACGAATACCGTTATTACCGGATATACCGGAAATTTTCACGGAACCACTAATTCCAGCGTTAACTGTACTATCAAACACTAGCATGAACATATGGACACTAGCTTAGCCTACAAATGTATTTGGGGTTTTATGACGACTTTCCCATCTCTGTGTGCAGCAACTTATTTTGAGATTTGATTAAAAAAGAAAATAAAATACTAAAAATCAGTGTTGTTTACTTGTCTCTCATTTCAATGCAAACTTACAGTTCAATACACTCCACTAAGGAGCCGAGTTCACCCACAAACAGTTATCTAGACACGAAATAATTTCGTAAATAGCTCCATGATTTGACAAACTACGTGCGTGAAATGGAACTTGTGAGAACCATTTGGCGGGAAACTGTACTGCGAGTACGGTAGAACTAGGCTGAAGTTTAAACTCAATTAGCCCATGGATCTATTAGCTCCATGATTAGCAGTAGCAAAGTATGGATATTATTATACAACGTGACTTTAATTTGTCAAGTAGCAGTCTGTAGAAAGAACTTTGGGGGATTCCTTTCTTTGAAATGGTATTCTCAAATGTAAAGAGAGTGCCATCTTAGAACCTTAAAAAGCTCTGTGACATTGTGAGAGTAGTGAGATAGAGACCAGATTATCCCATCAATTAGTTTATTAAAACTTTGATAAAACTTTGCCGATCTCTCTGACAGAAGGTAGGTACAGAAAGCTGGGCATGCACAAATGTCTGTATTTTACTCACGTGTGTCTTTATAGACCTGCTTCAAGCACTTTTTAGCAGCTCAGGTTTCTCTTAGACCGCATTGCATCGCTAATAGAAACTGCAGATTCCTTGCTAGACAAAAATGCATACATGTACAGTATTGTTATTAATGTACACACACAATGTGAAGGGCAGCACCTGAACTCCCTAGTCGAGAAAATAAAAATCAGTTCATGCAATTGCGCAACCGTTTTCGAACACCTGTGAATCTGTATTCTTTTTTCACCCAGCTACTCTGTATACTACCTCTCTCTGGAATAATAATAATAGGCTTAATAGCGTGGATTGGGGGTAGAGCAATTGATCGTATTTTCTTGGGAGGGAGTATTACAATAACATCTATGTTTGGGAAGATTCTCCATCTGGCACAAAAAGTTTTTTGTGTTAACAAATGAATGCTACGCTGGGGCATGATCATGTATAACGGTGGGAAGTAATTATATAGCCTAAAATGCGGGAGAGAATTACTGCATGATATGATGCGGTGAAAATACTTCTCTTTTGTGCATTTTCTACTTCAATTAGGATAAATTGGAATGTTGACCCTATATATTTCATGTACAGTAGCTCGATTTTTATGGAAGTCAAGGTCAAAATGTCACGTTTAAACGAACAAAAATTCGGTCATTTTAACGTTTAGATCATTAAACGTAAATGCACAGCCCTAACACACATGCCATCCAATCCCTTTTACCTCGAAGCACGTGTTTTGAAACCTCCAACAGGTGCTGTGCTGTATTCTGTACTCTACCACCCGTACATAGACTGTTCCATATTACGTGCGTCTGTATTAAATAAAAATACCACAATTTCAGGAATAAAAGTACCTTGAGCATCATTTTAAGTAAATACAGTAAAATATAAAATGGAAAGCAATTATGTCAGGTTTATTCTAATTAGTCTAATTATGTATGTATAGAGAAAAGATAGGGTGGGAACTGGGATATAGTCTGCTTGCAAGTTGCTTGCAGTACAAAGGATAAAGCATTGCTAGGCAATGCAAAACAGAATTGTATAAGAATAATTTAGTGGGTGAGCAGCTGCAAAAATGATTTCACAATCATTTTAATAAACCATTGCATGTAATTGGTTCATGGAAAACAAGCAAGCCTTTTAAATATAGGGCACATCCATCAGTTAATCCAGTTAATCAGTTAATCCAGGATAATATACCTTAGCCACAGGCAGTCAATTTCCCTAATCTCAAGAATGTTGGGTTGGCAAAATAATAAACTGGATGGGCAAAATAATTTGCTGGCAATGGGCAAGCTCAATTTACTGGGTGAGCAAATGAATTTATCTAATTGCCCACCTAGTTTAAAGTTAAAAGGAGTTGAAGTTTTATCATAAAGATTCATAAATTACATGTATAATTTCTGTGCACACGACAAAATATTGAGAAGCTAATCAAAATTCTCACTCAACCGTCACTAAACTAAATATACGATGACAATATTTGAAGGTTGTCTTAGTTTAGTGAACAACAATTTTAATTTGAGTAAAACTTGTTACTTAAAACTTGTCAGCCGAATACTGGAAGCAGCTTTAATTATTATCGACAGCATAAAGCTGTTGTCCGAGATGAACTGTGTTAAGTGTAATATTCATTCTTATCAGTGATATTTCTTCTTGCTATACCTAGCACCTGGTGGAAACCATGCAATTGATTCCAAGCTTATGGATGCCCTGAACACTGTCAAGCCTTCTCAAGGTACCATGCTTCACATAGCAGCAAAGGTAAATTTATATTTTATTTGAAAAATTACACAGCTGCAGTTGACCAATCATTGCAACAATGAATAATAGAACTTTTTAGACATTTATCACCCGTGAAGATAACTACTGTATTGTATCATACCGGTGCTGTGGCCGAGTGGATAAAGGCGGTGGCATTTGAAGCAATGAGGCTTAGCAATCGGGAGGTTCAGGGTTCGATTCCCGGCCGGGTCATAGTAAGGTGGGTTTTTCAAGAGCAATCTATGGTTTTCCCATCTGAAATGTCTTTCTAAATTGAAAAGATTCCAAATTTGAGTTAAATTGTTGAATTGGAAGCCACCCGACGTGTAAGTTGTAATCCAAAAGCCCTTGCGGGTTTCTCCCACATTTGTGGTCGCTTAAGTGTCGTAAAAATAACTGCTGATTATTATTATTATATTATTATATTGAAAGGTTTTCTGACAGTAAACCAACTATGTAATGGTGTAATTCATCTTGACCAGGCTATCCTAATCACGGAGTCCAGATCAGCAGAATAAAGAGACCTAGAATGTCTTCACAACGTATCAAGTGGTTTGCAAAGCCAAGGGGGCCTCTACCTGAGAACTTGTGACACTGTTTTCTCATGTAAATTATACAATGATACAAGACTGCAAAGGAACTCTTCCAATGAATAAACATGGAGTATGATTTCAGAAATGATTTATTTGGAAATGGACCTCCATTGGTTTTGCATGAGATGAAGACTATAGTACCTAAATGATTTAAGGCAAGTTAATGAAAAGTAACGTTGATGTCCAAAATAAACTTCTCGTCTATATTTTAACACTATAACAAAGACTGTAGGATACAGAAAACTCAACGTTATGATTTTGATAGATGTTTTATCTAATATTCAAGTTTTGTCGATCCGACACACAGGGGTAGAAAAGGGTTAATTAATATTGCTTCTTTATTCCAGCTTGGCAATGCCGATGTAGTGCGAGCCCTTCTCGTGTCTGAGGTAGATGCCTCTATTCGAGATGAAAGTGGGGCAACAGCATTCGAGGTCGCCGATACTGAACAAGTCAGACTGGTCTTTTATGATGTTTTGTTACAGCTGATTGGCCAATCAAAGTAAGTAGTCACTTAAATACCGTAATGTGAATTGCACGCTGTTAATTTGGTGTTGTAATCTCATGATTAGTGCACATGCGATGTTGTACCTATTGCTACAATATTGAGCCAATCAAATAGGCATGTGCATGGATGTTTTCCATGTTATGACACAGTTAGTAGCATCCATTATATATATCATGGCAGACCAGTTGACAGATCAAAAGCTATTTCCAATAAGAAACTTTCTCTAACATTTTTGTGAAACCAAATTTGAAGATTGATTACAACATGAACATGATATTGTCACCGGTAAGTATTTGTCATGCTTCCTATAGGTGATGGTTTGTAAATTCTGAATAAGTTAAACTACATATTATTATAAACATGTGAGCATTTAGAGATGACTTGTGAATTAATTATGTCAATGAGCAATGAGCAGAATTGCTTCTTCTACGCAATCTGGCTACATAGACTAGTTGACAGTTAAAGAAAAGACGAGGCACTAGTCTTGAAAGTATTAATTTATGAATTTGGTTGAGACTGAAATTGCTATGTCCCAGTAACTGATAAGGGTGTGAGTGACGAGGTGTGCAGTAATGGATTAAACAGATAGTTTGGAAACGAGACGGTTAGGAACTTAATTAAGGGGTTTTAAGAACCTCAGTGAAAGATATATTTAGGAGTATCCATTTCTAGCTTTTTCGCAATGATTCAAAGCTCCTGATCAATGCAAGATGTTACAGTAAATAGATTGGCATTTGAAGGCTAAAGGTTAAAAATCTCTGAAGCATACTGATAAAAAAAACATCACCCAGGTTTAAACATATAACTCGTCCTTTCTGGTTGGCTATACCAGCAAGAGAAAGATGGATTCACAAGTTTTTCCCAAGTAAGTTATGATTTCTGACAATATCTCCTAAACTTCAGGTTGAACTTCTGATAAATTTATGTCTACAATATAGATTTTATGAACTTTGTAAAATTTACAGGTAGAGAATATGAACTTTGAGTCTTGAAAAACTTTGTTGTTTCATTTTTTGTGTCAAAGATGATACGGTATGCTGAAAATTTGAAGAGAGAATTAACATTGTAAAGTCTCTAACAAAATAATCTCATCCCACTGTCTCCCCCCCCCCCCCAAAAAAAAGTCTGGTCATCTTTGCTAGATCCCTGGTATTCAAACTGGTCTTGACCCAAAAACTATTGGAGGATCAACAAACCTTGGAAAGAAAGAAGAAATTGCCGATATTTTTTGAAAGTGGGGGATGTGGGGAGAAAGTGGATAAGTCTTGAACATTTCAGAAATTTCAAAAATATATAACTCCATTCTGCAACTTAGAAGCGCCCTTAATCGCATACAAATTTCTCAGAAGGCCACAACATCCACCGCCACTGGAGGGATGTCAAAAGGATGAGCATGAAAATTAGGGCACAGATGAACCTTTCCTCGCCCTCAAAGTTTGTGACATTTTGTAATGATCGTTTAGTATTGCTCAGTCAGTAATCGTGACCATGTTTCATGTTTTTCAGAGTAAATCACGTGGAGAAGTTGCTTTCATGCGGAGTAGACGTTAACTATCAATCTAGCAGCACAGGCGGTAACTCCATACTTCACTGGGGTGCCATCTATGGGAACAAAGATATGCTGAAAGTTTTACTAGGTAAGTTTTACAATTTTATTTACAGATAAAATGTGAATAACATGATTTCATACAGTAGATGCAAGTTATGAGACTTGTGGCATCCCAAGGATTGGGTACAAAATATCATCAGGGGCCCTCAAGATCACAAGTTTTTACCACGCCCCCCCCCACACCCCCATTCTGCTTCAGCTAGATGTGTTTACTATGTCATGGTCAATTGATTTCTAATCAAGTAAAAAGGATCTATGACAAAAGCTACATTACAAATGTTTGTTCTCACTCAATACAAAATGTTGCTAATTGGTGACAACAGTTGAAAACCAAAATTTTATTGTTCAGATGTAGAGTTTTATGCAATTTCTGTGCGAACCTACAGTGTAAAGTGCCTACAGCACTGTTATACACACATTGATGTGAAAGATTTCCAGTCTTAGGTTTAATAATGAAAATAATAATTAATTAATTAAAAAATCAATAAAAATATTAAATAAATATAAAAAAATATATATTAAAAAAAGATTATGGGGGCTTGTTTGGTAACTTTTAAAACTTTTAAAAGTAACAGATTTATTTGAGGAAACAAACATTGGTTTTGTGTAATTTGTGTAACATGTACAGTAAGGTTATGTAACAAATATCATTTTATCCTAAGCCAGGTATGTTCTGAAAAACCTAGTATCGACACAAGTGTAATACTACATGTTCTTGGTCACACCGTACTGCTTTGTATGGAGGGTACTCATAGCAAAGGAGAAGTCTACTTGTACTCATACTCATGCTGTTGTACTCTTGCTACAAGTTTGCACTCAGCTGTTATTCAGCAAAACCAACTGCCCTAACGTTAATCAGTAAATATCCTAGATAGAGAGATAATGGTCACTGATTCTGAGATTTCAACAAGGTATTTACTGCCAGCATCAAAGTACTGTATTTTTCCGACAGACATTTAATCCTCCAATTGAGCAGTGCTCCTTTCATTTCTGGGAATGATTTGGAGAGACATAACCTACAGGAATGTACTCTTGAACACTTTAATCAACTTTAAGCACGCTTAATTTAGGGGGGCAATACTGACAACCTTTTAAGGCTATTTAAGTGATACAAAGCCGTAATATTATCGTAGTCATCTAGTCAACCTCGCTTCCATTCCCATTGCGTAGTCAGTCCGGATTTTAATTTCCGAGTGTGGTAAACTCCCCGCAACATCCAAATTGTTCAAATGAAGTAACAGTCATCTCTTTGATTTATCACACAGTAGTGACAGCTCAATAATTGTGGTTTATATTGTCAGGAAAGTGTGGCTAGAGTATATTTCCTCTTCTGAATTATTGTGTCTTTCGGTGTTCCTTGCAGCTGTTCACTGTACCATATAAAGCTGAATGCAGCCTTTCGTTAGGCTGTATGGAAACGTAAATCAAATATGTTCAGGTGTTTCCGGTTAAACAGAGCCATTGTACGTTGTCTTATTTCCTTGTTTTTTTTATCGTTTGATTCGTTTCCATCGTTCCCTTGACTAGCACATGTTCACATTGAGAACAGTCGTCATTTGCATAGTATTTAACAAAGGTTAACAAGGCAAGACCATATACTGTATTTAGTGCAACCAAAGAACATATTACACAGATTTACACAGAAAAAAACATAC
Organism: Apostichopus californicus; assembly: GCA_020650975.1. Lineage (NCBI taxonomy): Eukaryota > Metazoa > Echinodermata > Holothuroidea > Aspidochirotida > Stichopodidae > Apostichopus > Apostichopus californicus. The sequence goes on from JAIPMN010040703.1 coordinate 10,151, forward strand.
AGTAATGTATATAATTATTGCAAAGCAGGGCAAGCTTTAAGGATTCTTTCTGGTTGTCCTTCAAACAATTAGGTCTTGCTTTTTGGTTGTCCAAACAGCAAATATGGTTGTCCGGAAAAATGTAGCAAAATAAACGAGGCCAAATTTGGACACTGTATCAGAGATTTGTAGGTTTGGTGAATTGACCACCAAAGTTTGGGGTGTATGGACGATACCAATTTATCATATACCTACTTGGAGGTATTTAGTTACAGTGCAATCTATCTTTGGTGTAAACAAACTAGCGGGTCCTTTGGACGACCTCCAAAGCTGACTTTGGTTGTTCGGACAGAAATTTGATAGTCTAGGACGACCATTCATTTAATGTACCCTGCATCGTTTAAAATCACGACTGTATTAAGTCTGAACTGTTAATACGTCAGCCATGAAACTGTAGCTATCATATAAAATCAGTGAGCACTACTACTTTATTATATACTGACAGTCATACAATACAGGATCCAGTAGTACTATATAGCTGCCAACTGATAACATAGCCAGTGAGTTTGCTTGTGGGTTGTCGAAAGCTTGTTAACAAGTTTTCCGTCTGAAGAATAGAACTGGGTAAATAAAGATTCAAAGCATGTTATGCTTAGGAATAATTGTCCAACTTTAAATTTAGTCACTCAACTGGGCCTTGTTCAAAAGGTTAAGTGCACTGCATGAGTGAACCTCATTGAGTAGTTTGCCAGGGTGTAGGCAGGTCGGTGTATGTGTTTAAAAGCTGCAACGTGGACAGTGGCTCTACTGAATCTCTGTACTTAGTAGGAAAAGGTTATACTAGAGTAAATTACCAGCAAAGTTAAAGGCCACAATAAGCTCTGAGTTTCTTCACCGAGGGTTTTTCTCTGTCAAGAACGAACCCTGCAACTCTTGAAAAATGCCTGCAGGTATTCCAGAAAACAATGGTAGGTTTCTAGTCAGTTATTTGGTTAATTAGTTAATCGGGGTTATTGAATTGTCGTGGTTGTAATGAATATGTTTCTGTCTGTCGATAATGACATGGGTCGGTATGATTAAGGCCCACCATGAAAGAATATGGGGGCAAGTGTGTGGGGTACTGTATGTCTGTATGCTATATTCTAACCTATAATATTCCCTTCATCCTATTACCTTGTCATTCTGGATATGTATATACAGTATATTTGTTTACAATGAAGACAGGAATGGCATACACATATTTATCATCTGATAAATATGTGTATGCCATTCCTGTCTTCATTGTAAACAAATATACTGTATACATATCCAGAATGACAAGGTAATAGGATGAAGGGAATATTATGTGTAGAACTGCAGTATGTGTATACATCCTATTGAGTAGTACTGCCGCTGTATATGCTGTATGCATTATGACATTCCTAGTGTGTACAACATTTCTTGTATTGTTCAAAATCTAAATGTAAAATATTCTACTTAATATTCAAATGAACAGTTTTAGAATATTAATGAAATATTTAATGATGGAAGATCATTTGAGACAGAAAATCTGTGTTTTAAGCCATTGATTACTGGGATTAATACATAATGAAGTAAGTTAAGAAATCAAGATCACATGGAAAAATGTGTGCATTTATTGTGTGTGTACATGCAAGAACCTATGTAATGAATATTGGCAACTATGTTAATACAGTGCAGTATGTTTGAGGACCATTTGGTGACCAGCTCTGCGTTGTTTGAGTCTCTACTCGGGTAATTTAATTCATCCAGTATCACATTGCAAAATTCTATACAAAATGGTCAAGTTGCTATATACTAGTGTTAAGAAGTAATGCTGTTTTCTATACAGGAACTACAGTGTTTAGAGAGAGAGAGAAAACAAAACAAACTGAGCTTTCAAAAATGCTTCACAAAGATTTGAACAAGTGAGCATTATTCCTGGCTACTTTGTTAATAATATTTCCTTCCTACAAGTAATTGGATAACTTCCTATCATTTACACCACAGTGCAGTGAAGTACATTGTAATAGGGACTGTTTCACAAACAATGTATTGTTGCTGTTTTATCAGAGGGAGTAGAGACGATGGAATTTTTCCTTGGGGGGGGGGGGTTGAGTTTGCTCAGAAATTATAGCGGTGTGCTTAATTTGATGTTGCATGTCTATTCTGTCATTGGTCAAACAGAATCATGGTCATTACTAACAGACTAACAGAAACCCAGCCTCCCCCCCCCTCAGGCCCTTCAACAAAAAGAAAAAGACCAAAACTTGAACAGCCTCACAACCCAGGTCTCACCCATAGTGAATACAATATTATGTTCACCGATAAGAATGATAAATAAATAAACAAAGCTGAACATAATAGTCTTGAAGCATATTTGCGGATTATTAGATATCTTTGTTTAATTGTAATCCACATGATTTATGTAATTTGTCTAAAAGAAACATATTTTTTTCTCTCATTTGATGAATTAGATGCGAAGTGCAATGTGAATGCTGTAAATAATGATGGTGTGACAGCCCTACACGAAGCAGTCGTTAGGAACGATGCTAAATTAGTGGAAGAACTCTTGGTGAGGGGCGCTGACCCAAACATAGAAGCTACTTCTGGGTAAGAGAACTAACCTTTACATTAATTCAAACCAAAATGTATTTTGTTGGAATTTTTGATGTACTGTAAAACTTTCTCCTTGGTCGTTGTGTTTATTTTGGAAATTTTGATATGTTCAGCGTGGTTAATTAGTGCTCAATATACCTCAAAATGTGATCACAAAATATTGATAAGGCCAATTTCAAATTTGGGAGCTCCGAGCACAATTTGAATTCCTTTTTTATTTTTCAACTAAATTTTTGGAAAACTGATAAGGATGTCTGTGCTTAATATACATGTATGCAATATTTTTACCAACGTACTTTGTGTGTATGTGAATAACATATCGTGTTTCCTCAAAAGTGCAAACCGCGTTTGCTGCAAATTTACATTCAGTTTATGTAGTGAATTAAGCATGCCAGTTTAGCCAACATATTAAAAAATCACACGTCGTATGCAGTAAATGCATATTCAATGAGAGAAGTTTTTTATGTTGCACACTATTGCTTCAATGGTACAGTTTTTTTTTAATTATTGGAGATGCTCCACATTCCAGATATGATAAGAATAATACCATTGTTATTGCTTCTGCAAATTCAGTTTGGGTAGTAAAATGTTTTAGTTCAGTCAACATTGACTACAATTCACAGACCATACACAAAATGCTGCCCGCTTGGCTGTTTTTAAGATACGTTACACAAACAGTAAGTACTGCTGTTATTAATATCTGTAATATGAAGCATTTGCAGATACTTGAGATACAATAGGAGTATACCATTGTCATGTAGTCAAATACACAATTGCCATAGCAACCATATTGAAGATTTTATGTCCAAAGTTCAAAATCTCTCTAGGATTTAACTGACATACAATATTGCCTTTGTCAATCATATATTGATTTTATTTCCGTTCATCTTTGAATCATTTTGTTTTAGTTTTCAAAAGCTGTGAAATATATTAAATAATTTTAACATTTTATCATTTTACAGGAAATCTGCAGGTAAAAGCCCCAAGGCATTAGCAGAAAGCAATCCAGAAATATCGGCTCTTATTGAGAAAGCTTCAAAACTTCCATTGGGACAAACAAAAGATAACTCGGGTACAGCCATCTTGTTCTATATTCAATGTACAATGTGGTAACACAGTGTGTATGGAATCAAAAGATTTTAAGTTGTGTTACACTTTTTTTACTCTGTCAAAAAGTTCAGAGTAATAAAAGTCCGTTCAGACCTCGATATAAAACACATGTATGCTGATAGGAACAGGATTGCAATTTTTGCCCTGAAATCAGATGACCTCCAGATCGTTTGCATAAACTGTGATCTGATTAGATTAAATGATAATGCCTGTGAATCTTATCTTGGACACATATGATGATATTTGTATAAACATTTGTCACATAATAAGTTTCCCATGCACATTCATTATCGCCTGATTGATAAAATGTAGTAAATATTTCTGTAAGTACTGTAACCTATTCCACCCCTAACCCTTCTTTTTTTGATTTTCATCTGCACAGTATTGACAATAGATGACCAAACACCCAGTGAGTTGAGTTCTGGAGATACTGAAGATATCACAGAAAATTCAGCTACTGAAGTTTCAAGCCCCAGTCCCGTTCAAGTAAGTTTCCG